>JARJEB010022523.1:0-12988 GCA_030264535.1 Liometoxenus newtonarum
GGCTATTATACTCGAGGGCGAAGTTTACGTAGCGAGACGGTAGTCGAGCGGAGTAAACGCCCGAGCATATAATAGCGCATATGCGCGAATTGAATACTATACTTTATCTGAGACGACAAAATTTAATTTGGCTTTCAAACTTAAAAATTCAACCATGGAATTTAACACATAATCCTAGATGACGTTTTAGATGCAGTCCGTGTGTCACATATCATTATTGAATGCGGGAAAGAGCTGTGCTTGACGTAAAGTAAATCTCTAGAGGAATAAAGACCTATTATTGACGTGTCTCAAGCTCCATTATTCGCGAGTGGTATTAATGTGGTTTAATTGCGCCTGTATACACACCTAATAATGGTTGTTTTACTTGGTCGTCGCGAATAAACATATTAGTGATAACTTGGAACCGGATTATTGTTAATAAAATAATAAATCGAGATCGTTTCATGAAAGTTTTATCAATTTTTATGTCAACCTTTTTATCAATTGGTGATAAATGTTTGAAATTACAATGCATTTACATGAAAAACAAGTTGTTCAATCTATTACAAAAACTTTTAATTTCTTTTATTCTGAATTTCGTTCAAATTTCAAAAAGTTTGAATTTGAAAATTTCTAGTTGTAAATATCACCGATTGGCGACTCTACTATCCGGTGTTCTGTCAATTGTCAAAGTCGTCTGGAGGGTGAATCAAACCGGCACGATCTCGATCTCGGCAGCCATTTTTTCTTTACACACCTCTGGCTAGTGGCTCGGTGTCGCATACTAGAGTGTTTCTTGTGGGTGCAAAAGTTTAAAAATAATTAATATCTGGTGAGTTACATTCCGCAACTCTTCGAAAACATCGCGTTTCTTATCTCTTTCAGGATATACCTTAATCTGCATTCAAACATAAGTGTCAATTTTATGCAAAGGCCATCAAATCGATTACTACTCACAAACACCCATAAAACATGGGACGCCATTTTAGTGAGAGCTTGAAAAAATCAAGAATGGTCAAATTGCATAATATACGATAAAACCAGTAATATATTAGGTATACATGCTACAAATTGAATGCCTACGCACAGTTTTTGTCTATTGAAGCAATCTAACAATGATAAATCAACAACAATTTATGTTTCCTTTACGTTGATGAAATTAATTAAATACTGATCGACATGTTTTTCTCTTAATCTATTCGCAGGTGATACGTGTATTTGGGAGCATAAATTGGCTCCGACATGGAATCCCTTAATATGGATTCGGTGACCAACGCTATGAATTATCATGGTCCACAGTTCCAAAAGATATGGGAGAGCGAACGTAGTGAGTTGGAATTGAATAAGATCAGAGATTTGGATTTCGATGTGCATAACAGAAGGAGCAAATATTTGACGTTTCAAGATCGTACTAAGAGACTTAAGATGCAACAGTTTATGGCCAAGCATGCCGATGTCTTGTATTCAAAAGAGAATATGGAGAAAACTGAAATTCCTTTGGATGTTATTACCACTGAAGATACTTATGCTATTATGCCTTCATTGGAAACGTATATGAATGTGGACAAGCAAAGTCGGTTGAAATACTTTAGAGAGGTATTTAAATTCACTATTTTTTTTTTCATAAATCATTGCAAAATGTTGAAAATTATACTTCTCTCGACTAGTTGCCTCCGGAATACGTCTCGGAGCATTTTTGTTATACATAATTAGATTTTAAATTTAAGCTCGTCAAAAGAAACCTATTTTTAGTGATTTGACTTTATCAATTTGATAATTAAATTAATGAGTTAATAATAATAAGTACAATGATGAAATTATTTTATTTATTACAGAATGTGAAGATTGGTGATTTAATTTTGGGTACAATTGTAAGCAAAACTCAAGCTGGTATGATGTTGAAAGTACTTTGTACGACTGGAATTGGCGCAACGGTTCACTACGTTGCTGATATAAATGTTAAGGTATGTCATTTATAGATAATATTTCCACACTACGATTACAAGTATGATTATTCAAAAACCCACCAATTTTATACGGTATATCATGCATAAATGAATTTTTTTTGAAATTCGAGAACTGTATAAATTTTATTCTCATAATGTCAGCGGACGGGGTCAATTTTTTTTTATCAAGGCTTATTTATAACTCAAAAGAATCCAATTTATTCAAAGTAAATTTTCAATAATAAATAGTTTTTAGAAATTTTATTTTTAAAGTAGTTCAGCAATATTAGAAAAACATTAGGAATTTAACAGTGCTGTATTTAAAATACTATTTTTTTATTTTCAATACTCCTTCTGCCAATAGTTGTGTGTGTGTCACTATTGAATAACACGTAAATCAGGGGTTCTCAAACTTTGGCAGACCGAGACCCACTTTTGAAAATTGTCATTATTTTGCGATCCATTCGCTTAAAATTCATAGTTTAGCTGCTTTTGGACCACGTTCATGTCGCGACGTACTTCAGCAACATTAATTTTTTTAAGAATTATGCGACCCACCCAAAATTGGCTAGCGAGCCATGACTGAGAACCCCTGACTTCAATTATATTGCAAAATGTACTTGAAAAATTATTTCGTTAGTACTTTAAACGATACTTAAAGCATTGAAAGTGTTATGCAAGTTAGATTTCGAATTTTCTGAATATTTGAATGCCTCCTGTTTTCATTGAGTGGTTAAGTCTGTGAGTTGAGACTAATATTAATGCAACAATCTAGTCTTTGCCTTCTGCGCCGGACCCGATTGCCAGTATGTTTTCGTCCTTATTCCGAAAGTAATGATTACAAGTATTGTTTTTTACTCGTTAATACTGAAAAGTAATACTACTTCAAATAATTTTTAATTCATATTACTAAATTATTGATTGTATTGAATATTGTTATAGAAAAGTACTTTTCTCAGTTCTGAATACATTTCATCCTCCATATTTGGGGAACGTGATTATACTTAGGCTTTCACATTATTAGTCAAAAACAACTCTTCAACTTCTTAAGACCATTTGAAATATTCGGATTTTAAACAATGAAATTAGGAATTCAAGTAAAAACAATTTTTTAAAGGAATTTCGGACATTTTCTCAAAATTATTGTTTTCCCCGTGTTTTCAATGAAATTTCTTTCTTCCATAGGCATTTTGCCCAGTAGCAAACATAATTCCAGCTGTGGATCGTAAAGGAGTAAGCCGTAGCTACATGATGAACGATTCAGTATGCTGCGAAGTATTGGAAGTGATTGCTGACACTGATAAAATTATGTGCGGTATGAAAGGCACCACTAAACAACCATCTGACCCCGAACACCGTCCCGCCTTGGGATTGATTAGCGCCGATGATTTCCCACTCGCTTACAAGTAAGTCAGTCAGTAACTATTGTTTATTTATTCTATGTATTTGTATACCATCTTTCTTCGATCGGATGTATCGTTGGAATTAACCAACGCATCAATAGATTATTCTGCTACAAGTGTGTTCCTATTGGTCCTTCAACACAGGGTGGCTTTCATACTCGACGATCGATAAAATATTTTCCCACATGCATACAAACAAAACATGTTTTTTTCTTTCTCTTTTTAGTGATTTATGTCAAGAACACAACGGATATAAAAGTTATGTTTTTGTCCGTAGGTTGTTGAGAGATTTTATTAATTACATTTCGCTAGTTTCTATCATAAACCAATACCAAAAACAAAAAAAAACTATCAAAAATGAGTAGAGTGCATTATTGAAATGTGAATATCAATATCCTCGTACATATTATTCATGTGCCAAAAAAGGTTCGACTATAACAGTGAAAAAAATGACGAGCACAAGCACGGTTGTTGCAATTTGATTGATTGGGTTTTATTGCACAGCATTTTAACATCCACTACTGTGTTGATTTGTTGTCTCGTTTTATACCACATACCAAATAATAGTTGCCATAATAGAAATTGTTCAGTTTCCATCGAAAATTGAAAACTGAAATGTATAAAGAATTTACATGCAGGTGAGATGTTATTAATATTAACACTTTGTATCTACAATTTTTATGACATGATCTTAATTTGTCGGGATCGTTTGCTTATTGTAAGACTCGACAATTTTCAATGAAACAGGCTCCTCCAACTTGTAACGGCATTACTGTATTTGTCACAGCAAAGCCAGATTGTTGACTGGAGGACTGCTTTCTGATTTTTATCAGTTTTTTTATATTTTTATTTTGAGAGTTTTATAATAAGCAAACGCAATTTACTTGTTTTTTTTTAACACAATTACAAGTTATCTTCATCTGGTGCTAAAGTTTCGTATTTTCCACAGTACTGATTGATTGAAAAATACTTGCGATACATGATTAATATAAATTTATACAAGTACTGTGCACAACAGCAATTTATGACCAAGTATTAAAAGAGAGCAACAAATAAGTGCCAACATGCAATTATAATAAATTAATAATAACATGAAACATATCGAATTGCCCATAAAATATTATAAAAACTCCACAGTATGATTCAAGTACAGGATGCAATGGATACGTCAATTGAACAGATTGGCGGTATAGTTGCTTCGGTATGTATTTATTACTAATTAATGATTAATAAATATGTCTTACACATCAGTCAAGTGAAAATAGAAAATTGCAATTTGGGGGAGTCAACGTAATTTGAGGACGTAATTCAAACTTTTTTAGGTTTTCCTATTGTGGAAAGGCTGATAATACTATTTTACGTTTGTAATTGTTGTTTTTATTTACTATCGAAGTTATAAGAAGGTTCCTCAATCTGGAGCATGACAATAATCCCGATGCTTTGTTATCTGTCGTTACAGGAAAGCACTCGATCACAAAAATGAAAGTTATGACGTTGTGCTCGAGAAAAGTGTCGGTTACAACAATCCGAATAACATTGCGCATTTATCAACTCTATTAGGCATCGATAGGCATTGCAGTAATATGCCAGCTTTAAGGTAAGTTCAATAAACATCCCGAAATTCCTTGCAATTGATAACAACAAACTCGCCTAATTTTACTGACACCGCGAAAAAGTTTGGTTGTCAGTTGATTGAATTCCTTCACTCAACCAGAAGCTCTGAAAACACTGAAAAGTCTAAATTGATTGGGCATTATTCCAGAAACCGTTTTCCGGAAAGCGAATACGCCGTGGAACTTCGTCAACAACAAGCAAGCAAATGGGCTTATAGTAATGTCGCAGATGGTATCGAGCATTTCAAAGCTGGTCGACACACCGAAGCGTTTCAGTGCTTGAATAAAGCATTAAACATTGATCCAAAGAATGTTGAAGGTCTTGTAGCCCGAGGAGCTTTGTACGCTAACAGTGGCAACTTTCAGAAAGCAATCGAAGACTTTGAAACCGCACTTAAACTTAATCCGAATCATGCAAACGCACGCAAGTACATGGGCGAAACGTTAGTTGCATTGGGACGCAGTTATGAAGAAGAGAACAAGTTTGAGGAAGCGAAAAAAGCGTATCAGAGCTGCCTCTCGATTATACCGCGGCATGAAGAAGCGCAGAACAGCTTGGAATTTCTGAAAACGAAATCGCTTCCCGTTAAGAATTTGATTGAACCCGGTGAATTGTTATTGCCAAATTTACCTAAAGCTGCAGTACCAGATGTCAACGATGCATTCAAACAATTGTTAAAGTCTGAAGATGAGGATAAGAAGGATAAAAAGAAAAAGAAGAAAAGCAAGAAGCGCAAGAGTCGACGCCGTTCAAGCAGCACATCTTCCAGCAGTTCTTCGGGTAGTAACGAGAGCAGCAGCAGCTCCTCAAGTAGCTCCAGTGATTCAAGCAGCAGTTCCGGCGATTCGGACTTCAAAAAGCGTAAGAAGAAGTCCAAGCGACGGGAGAAACAGAGCTCATTGTCGCCGCTTAGCAAACGCATGGCAATGATGGATCCATCACATGAGGCAGCCACTGCTTACCAGTTTAATAAACCTGCTGGTTCTTCATTGGAATTCTCTTTGGATAGTCATTCCAAGTCAAATGATGAGAGTTACGAAGCAAAGTTGCGTACCTTTTTGGAACAGACCAAAGGTGATACCGATTATGAGGATAAGGTAAGAAAATTTTTAGAGGAGAGTACCAAGTGGAAGAAGGAGAAAAAAGATGATAAAAAGAAAAAGAAGAAGAAGGACAAGAAATCGAAAAAGGAGAGTAAGAAACGCAAGAAGGATAAGAAACTTAAGAGGAAGTTGGATGAATATGAGTTACGGGATGCTCTCAAGAAGGAGTTGGGTATTAAGGATACTAAACGCAGTAGCAAGAAACATGGTGGTTTGATGTCGGACGATGAAGAATATTTGTTGCAAAAATTAGGACATGGCAAGAGGTAAGGACTTTATAACAACTAACAACAATGGAACATGTGTTTGTAAGTTAAAGTTGTTTGTTGTATTTTTTAAAGATTACTCGAAAATTATTCGGAATTAGATGAGTTGGAAGCCAAATTAAATGCTTATTATGCTTTGGAAAAGGAAACCAAAAGGTATTTGGCAAAATCTTTCAAAAAAACGCAATTTTCCTTTCAACGCAATCCTCAAATCGAACTGTTTGTAAAATCATTTTTGTTTAGGTCTGCTTCGCTTGGATCTGAAAGTTCAAAGCGTTCATTGGGCTCACCATCACCTACCCGTGAACAAAAAGCACGACAAGCTGTTGCTGAAGCCTCAGCAATGTCGAGTAACACCGCAAAATGGAAGATGCACGTTGGTCCTTCAACATCTTCCACATCACGCTTCAAGCGTAAACCTGAGCGCGATGATTGGCAAGATGATCCTTTGAATCTTCAAGGTAAGAATGGTGATCACATGCGTCCAGATTCACCCAAAAAGCAGCCACCATTACCGCCCTTGCCTCGGGAGAAGTCCCAAACTCGCAACAAGGGAATGGTACCAAAAGTCGATCTGGAGTCAAAGAAGAAGGCCTTGCCACCGAGCATGATGCCCAAAAGCAATCCTATTCCTCAGGGGCAAGTCGTCTTGGACAAGTTCGGCAACTTCCGATTGGTTACACCTCCAAAGAATCCTCCATTACCCCCAGGAGGTGGAGGTCGTTACGGTAAGTGATATGGTAAGAAGTTCTTTATGAATATGATGTGTATGTTGGTGGTTTTTGTTTAGATGGTCGTGGCAAACCACCAGAGCCCCCAGGTCGCCCACGTTCGGACAGCCGGTCACCTCGCAGAAGCCGATCGAGGTCTAGAGGCAAATACAGTAGGTCACGATCCAGTACTGGGTCTCGTTCACGTTCTAGGAGTTATCGCAGTCGCTCGAGGTCGTATTACAGCCGGTCAAGGTCCCGTTCAGGCTCTTACTATTCTCGCAGCCGGTCCCGTTCGCGTTCCTATTCAGGTGATCGTCGCCGACGACGTGGAGGTTTCCGAGGACGGTACAACGACCGCGGCACTTACTACAAGCCACGTTTCCAAAACAACCGAAATAACAACTACCAACGTGGTGGAAATCGCGGAGGTAATAACAGCGGTGGGAATCATTATAGGGATCGCCTCCACGACAGGGACTATCGAGGAGGTGGAGGCAATCGTGGGGGACGATACTTCAATCGAGGGAGACGTCCAAGGGGTAGATTCCAACGTGGTGGGAACTATAGAGATAATCGCGATCGCCGTTTCGATAGAAGTAGGTCTAGGGATCGTAGCAGGTCGTTTAGCGGCAGTCGAGATCGTGATTCACCACCTCCACCATCAGAAAATCGCGATAAAAAGGTACAAACTGTCAATATACTTGAACAAAACACATTAATGTTTTTTTTATCGGGAATTTCAGCATGAAGATAAGGAAACAATCAACAAATATGCTGATAATACAAATGAACATGTCAAACATGATGGGCCACTTTCCGAAGGAGAAGATCGCGATGACTATAACAGTAACGATAAGTTTGTTGATCGTGAAGCGTATGATGGTAAATGGGCAGAAGATGGTGGCGGTGCTCCTCCAAGCGATTCCAAGGAGAAACAGTCAGATATTCCATCAGAAACAAACATCGAAGAAATGGACAAGTTCCTTACCAAGGTAAAGAAAGACAAAAAGGAAGAGATGCTTGAACGCAACAAAGATTTAATCAAGCCCAAAGCTTGATTCACTATAACATAACTATTACTACATATATTTAACTTAAGAAACACACATTGGCTTCGTTTTAACATTTTAATAACCACGACACGTTAACTTATTTTGTTAATCTTATCTTAAATATTCTTTACTTATATAATTAATTTTTCAAAGATTAACTATATTATTTGCAATAATTCCAACAAGAATTCGAGCTTGTGCAAGTGCTGTAGCGGATATTCTTGTTGGAACATATTAAAATACTTGCATACATTGGAAAAGTCAAAATTACAAAGAATACGATTGTTTCGTTAACATTTTGTATAAAAAAATAAAGGAATCCGTGTGTGTTTTCAATTTCAATTATATTTAATTATTAAACGTATTATAATAATATGTATAGTAGAGTTCTGAATTCAAGTAGTTGAATTGATTAAATTGAAACCAAATTATGAATTATCAGAAACGTTTCGCTCTTCATTTTCTGTATGAAAATTAGTATACATTATTAAGTCCTTGGTAAAGAAAGGTTCATTTTATCTCGAGGTGGAGTCACCCTCAATGCTAATTCATTGCTCGTCATACCCGAACAAAGAGACTATTTAGTGGCGATATGATTAGATAAGACCGACTAACACATGGCTGCTAATGTTACAACTCATAATTCAACGTCATAGCGTAAACAGAAGAGACAAATCGTAAATCAATGCCAATGCATGCTTATAATAGTGCTTGCAGCATTTCCTGGTGTTAATCAAACTGATAACTCAATCATTAATTGCTATACTTGACAAAATTAAAGAAATAATCATATAAAACCATTCAATTCTTCCCCGCTTCTGTTATGTGATGAATTAGGATTAATTTATTAACAATGTCAACAATTATAAAGTTAATTAATAATTAAGTACAAATGTAATAAGTAATCACGCATGCGTTGTATAACGTAGTAAGTAGATTTAACTTTATCCGTGTACACGGGCTTCATTTTCTTTCATTTACCAATGAATGGCTCTTTGAATTCGAATTGAAATACATAAAATAGAATATGTATAGCCCTCATTGCTATTGCTATAAGTATATGTATTCAGTTCAGTTGTTTGAATGTACGAATAGTCAGCGTTATTCATATATTGCGATTGCAGCGAGTATTGCTGTGTTGCGATGATGGGGCATTGTATTGTTTGGTCCCGCGTTCGCCATCCCGTGCTGTGGCGCATCGCGTTTGCTGGCTTAACGTTTAGAGCTGTATATAATGTAGTAAAGTAACGCCACCAACGCTCGACGCTTCTTTACATTTGCCGTCTCGCGCTCGCGGCACTTGCCACTCACTCTCGCGGTTCACCCGCTAGTGCCAGTTGTACTGCGACGCTTCTGGTTACCATACGTGTCTGCAATTTCTGCAGCGCAGTCCCCATGAGTTAATATTTACGTTAAGTTTTCAAATCTATCCATGACTTAATATTAGTATATTTTTTACAAAATTATTAAAATTGAGTGACAATAATGTTGAGAGTTGTTTGTGCAAAATGTGGAATAGACAGTCTTGTGTGGATTAACAATGGGTTGTTAGATGTGTGATTAAAAACAATGAAATTGGACGTGGATTTTCGACTGACGGATTGAGGTAGGTCATTGTTTAATTAATTATTGATAAAAATAGATAATTATAAATGTATTATTCGTTTGTTTATGGAGAAACTTCTTTTGACGAATTGAAATACCGCTTGGAAAAAACATGTGTATAATAAACATGACTACTGTTTATAATATTTACTTGTGATTGAAATAGTAGTTTACCTAACAAGGTTGGAAAGTGCAATGTACAGCCCTCGACTTTGCCTCGTGCTTCAAATTAACGCGCTCGTGAGAAATTGAATGTTTTCCAATCGCGTTAGGTAAACTGCTTTTCCTTCATTAATAAAATATTTCTGAAATGATTTTGACACAAACTGTCATGACACTGACCCAGACACTTGTCATGGCATATTTGGCAAACTTGTCACTTTCCCACACAGTTTCTTCTTTCGTTACCATAGTTACGACTTTTCAGCATTACTTTTGCTTGATGGCTAGAATTTGGTTCAGCTATGAGCAGTTGTCTAACTAACCTATGAAATAGACAATTTTTTTTAATTTTTGGTCTTGGTTAAACAAAATTAACATACCGTTAGAATCATTCGGACATTTGAACAAACGAGGCTCATGTCATGTCCATCTGTTAAGTTATTTGTCATTGTCATTTTATGATAATTTCTTTGAATGACTTGTAATTTAATTCAACTATCATTAAATGAACAGTCATTTTTTTTGTTAATGAACAACCCTTTTTGTTCATTTATGTCTGTCTATTGACTTGACTGGACTCTTCAAATTGTTTTTGTTAACAATGTAGCAGCCGTTGGGTTTACCTGCAAGGGGCTAATTCAAAAATTGATCAATTTACTTCATACAATTGACATTTGAGCATAAATTACGTGTAACTTTAGTAAAATTGAAGTTGCAGTGAAGTTGAATCAAAGGAATATGTTAATGCTCCATGAAACTTCGAAATTCTTCGCCCTCTTTTGTAAAAGCTTTTATGTAACTTCATAACTTGTATGTTAGGAACATGACATGTTAATGTTTAGCACTATCGCATTTTTATATCATTATCATCACGTGATTGTGGTTGATGTTGCATGGTAGGTATACGAACAGTAACATCAAGTCGATCCACCCTCAATGTAAACACGTGTCTCGCATTCCCACAAACCGCAAATGTTGCCCCACGCACGTTACGTCCAATAAAAGCCTTCCTTAAATGATAAAATGATCGGCTTCTACAATCAGACATCGCCTTTTCATCGAACTTTTAATGTTTCACGTTTCACCTCCCCCTATTCTATACATATACACTTTAGTAATGTCCTCGTCCTCAGAACCAGTCCCCTGGCCTTGTTCCTTTCGTTACGGTTGTCATAATTGCGACATTAAGTGATCATCAGTTGCATCACCCTATTTATCAGACTTAGATTTCCTTTTTCAACAACTATTAAAAGCAATCCAGGTTCGGATTAAATACCACCAGAAACATTTGATAACATTTTTTTTTTGCTATTCTGAGTTCCAGTATGAGAAATTCTCCTAAAGTCAGATCTGTCTCATTTGCCAATGGTCCCTCAATAATACAAAATGTTAAATTGTTTCGAGAAATATCATTTTGAAGGACTAAAAAAGAGCGCGATATCGCGCAGTGTAAGTGTTAGGTAATCTGATCTGATAACTTTAAGGGGAGCACTGTGCATTCGGCTCGAATAGAATATTCTATTTCATTTTCTGATGATAAGTTTTAATGTTTTTTGGTACTTTTATTTCTAGTTGAATACCAAGAACCACATTTTAAATCTCATTTTCAAGCAAATAAGTTAATTGAGTCTGTCAGCCCCTTGTCTCTTCTTCCAAGCGTTTTCATGCACACAATCCTCTGTTGAAATTTTAATAATATTCGCTGCTCAGTTTTCGAGTAATGTATTCAAGTAAGTAACCGATGGCATTATGGTTTTTGGCTGGCATTGGAATGTAAGTACTGAAAGAGGTAGATGAGGTGAGGAGAGTTGGCAGGGTATGTATAGACAGTAAAGGTATAGTCAGTACCCGCGACCTAACTACAATGGCTTATGAAAATGGTCCAGCGGTCTCTTTGTTAACCGTCCTATTGTCGTATCAGCGAGCCATTACAGAAGTCGTCCGCCGCATCACGCTTAACGCTGCTGGTCAGCCTACAGCCAGCACTCAACACAGTACTGCAGGCAGAAGCAGGAGTCAGGACACTGCTTGGTCACCATACCATCACCATTTCTCCTCTTCCTCTTTCTATATTTCGTACGCTATTGACGGCGAATGGCACAAGAATGAGGTTCGCATTGTCGAAATTTTGTCATGGATAAAAATGATGATTCCCCAGTCACGACGTGCACTGAAATGTAACGGCGCTTATAGTAGTTTCACAATCGTAACGCATACACACAGAGCACAGGAATACGAACTCATACGTTGATAAATATAAAGAACCGTACACAATCAGTCGTCGATGAATGCAGAAGGGCACACAGGGAGCGACAGACAATAACGAATAACACAATGACGAAACACAAGAAACGATGAACTTGTATTGTATTTTGTGTATTGTATTGTATTGTTGTCGGTTTGATATGGAAGAGAGGAAGAGTCGATTGCAGAGACAAGAAACAAGTGCACAGACCACATGCACAATGCACTAAGAACTAAGTTTACTTACTCCTTCATGTTCCATAGGACAAAATATTATATTCATTCTGAACAGCAGCAGGTTCCTCACTTAAGAAATAAATCTTATACTTCTGCTGGGACTGGAAGTCAAACCCACAATTCTCTGCATAAGACAGATGTCAAAATGACAATCTCAAAAAGTATGCAACCCGAACAACAATTGTCAGTTAAATCATAGAACATAGAAGGAGATGGACTGATGTGTTACGTTATGGATATAACGCAACAGTTTGATGTTATAAGTTCGAAAATTTCTTATGCAATTGCGCTAACACAAATTCTTTTGCATAAAATGTGGCTCTGCAAAAACAATTTTACGGAATACATTTCAATTTTCTGGTAAAAATTTCATTTTCACCAAGTAGGGAATTTTAGGTTCGACTCCCACCTCGGCTACAATTTTTATTTTTACCAGAAGAAAACTACATTTTTTGCGAATGACAATTTGTTATCAGTATTGATTAATATATTCGAAAGTATTAATATTTTTGCCATTGAATACATTCTCAAATGGTATTCTCCCTCGTGCACTCTGAACAAAACTGCAAATACACCCCTAATTTGTTATATTTCCATATTTCTTCTTCTTCCTTCAATTCCAATATGGCGATGACATCCATTTGTATACAATTTATTTCCG
>JARJEB010022531.1:0-15452 GCA_030264535.1 Liometoxenus newtonarum
CTGACTGTATTCCCAAATTCCATTAACTAGCACACCAGTTCGAAAATAAGCTTCAATCATGTAAATTTTGTGTTCTGTGGTGAAAACTATGATTAAAAAACTACTTAAGATTGCAATAGTAAGAAAGCTTAACCACAACGGTTTGACAAATTTAGACAATCAATAAATTAATGATAATTGCATGACTCCAGTATAGACATTCATTATATAATCCATAAGATCATTTTTGATGACCCGGTACTATACTCGGATCTTTATTTGGTGGTTATGCCGATTCCGATTGAAAGATACTCATCATTGAATTTAATGTACCGTTTGTTGGTTTGTTCATGCTCTTCAAAATGGTCGTCTTTTCGATATAAATCGTTATGAAGTTGTCGCGTTTAGGTATTTAAACAGTTCATTATCGAGTAACGAATTACGAATTTAAATGACGTGCAACTTTATTTTTCGCTTGATTACATTCAACCTTCATTCTGAACCAACATTTCATGTTTTCAAATGTTACAAAATGTTAAAAGTTAAATGAATAGAATTTAATAGACTTGATTTTTTTTAACTATATAGATTTACGTTGCTAAGTTTCTTTAATTTTAGGTAATTAATTTAAAAGGTATTAGTAATTTGAGAGTATATATATAGAAGTAAGTATTTAGAAAAATGCATCAACAGTTACAAAACCAAAATATTCTTCTAATGTTATTTTGATGAAAGCATATTTATTTTTAAATGACCAGTAGATACTTATGGATCAATGAAATAGCAGGGGCGGACCGCGACCGCTAACTTTAGCGGCCCGGGGCCTAACACTGTTTGGGGGCCTACCCAATTAACCAAAGTCTGGATACTTGGATATACAGACTGTATAAGTTCACGATGACCGCAAGCGACGGGGCCCTTTGATTGAACGGGCCTAAATCCGCCTCTGTGCAAATGCAAATACTTTTATACACCTACCTTACTATCATTATTTTAGTTATTTTAATTGTCATCCTTTGATAGTTTAGCAATTTGTTTCAAGCTAAAGTTGAGCAGAACAAAATAATAGAATATTACTCGCCTGACGCTTTAACACTTTGACAAACTGAATTGATAATTGAAGCGAATTTTGTACGGGAAGTAGTTCAGAAATTGAGTGGTTTCGAAAAGTTGGGTGGTGCACCCGTACCGATATTTTCTACAGGTAAATGTAAATAAGTATTCGCAGGTTCGCATATCTAAATATTTACCATTTCATTATTTAGGTAACTTAATATAAATTCACTTATTATTGAAACTGCGAAATTTTGAAATGTTACGAAGATTTCTAATAAGTAGTTTTTATTATTAAGTAGGTAAGTATAAAATATTCTCACTCCTCGTTAATTTTCAATTGGAACACTCTAATAAGAGTAAATTACATAGCTATTAGTATTTCTAGAAACTCGTACATTGCAAAAATAATTTTTATTAATTTGTTGGTGTTATTTTGCTTGTTCGGGCGTTGCATGATGATCGTTAATAATAAATTTCAGAGAGCCAATTGACCTCATTTGTTCCAATGACAATATGACAAAAATAACTTTTACGATATAACAAAAGCAACCACAAAAACATTAATACCATCAAATTAAATTTACTTTTCTTTTTTTTATTTTCCTAGCATTGAATGATGAATCGATTTGAAAGTTAAAATCTTATTAAAGCTGTACCTAAAGGATTTTTTTTTCAAAAGTATTAAAATTTCACTGCAAAAGTTTTAATTATATTAATTACGTTCAAGTACATGTACATGTTCTATTATTATGGATTTAACTTAAGCTTTAAGGCAGCAATGAATGAACGATTTTAAGTTTAAGGAATTTAGGATATGAAAACTACATTTTGCTAGATCCGTGTTACATTTGTAATCATTCCACCTTCAGTTGGCCGTTACGTTTCATCGCATTTAAACATTTCTATCTTCTCATCATGAAAACAAAGGACGCAAGCGAACCAAACAAAGACGTTAAACTAAGAACTAAAAACACGCAATAGGTAATACAGTTTACAATTAAACTTTTCACTCTTTTTAAGTTTTAGTTTTATATATATATTTTTTTAAATACGTATAAGAGAAAATATATCTTCTTTCGATCTCTTATTTTGTGTTTATTATTTAGTACTGGCATTCTGGCGTGTTCAACTATCCAAACGGAGCAGCGAGTTCGTAGTACTTTTTGTAACTAACACACCCAGTGAACTTTTACCTAATAACACACTTGTTGCCAGCCTCCGGTAACTTTGTAGCTAGCTATAGGTAAGTACAGACCGTGTGCGTGTAAAGGCTTGTGCACAAATGACGCAAACGAGAACGGGTATTCAACCATTACAAAGGTAATCACAATAAAAAAAATTATACGTTGTATAACCTTTAACAAGTAATATGGATGACGACTCTGACATTTTATTATAATATTAATATGTTCATCCTAAATCTCCTTCATTTCAATCGGTTTAAAACAGATTCACTATTCACACTTCAAAATTCATAAACATAACCTTGTAATACAAAATTGTCGTCCAAAGAGTTGGGAGCAAGAATGTGCTATGCCAACTTTGGCGTTAACGCGAGGGGTGAACAACTAGTTACAAAATTGTACACTTAGTATGAATTCCCTGGTAATTCTTCTGTGAATTCATGTGAATTCAGTGAACATTTGAATGAACATTTGAAATTGTGAATTCGCAAAAAAATATGAATTCATGTGAAAAAAATGTGAATTCTTGGGAAAAAATTGTGATTCAAGTGAAAAAAATGTGAATTCATGTGAAAAAAATTTGAATTCATGTGAATTTAAATATACCGCGTAGAAAAAGTCACATTAAACGCATGCGCAATATAGATTTTAAATGTTTTTAGGTTATATAATTTGTTGAAATGGTTGTGAACTTTGTGAATTCACTTTGTGAATTCTTTCTAAAATATTGTGAATTCTTTCTAAAATATTGTAAATTCTTTTAAAGAATTCACATTTGTGAATCATTTGTACGTTATTTATAAGAGTTGTTTACCCCTCGCGTTAAAGTTTGTGTCCTTAAGTTCCCGTTGTTGGTATTATGAATGCATCAATCTAAATCCATAAATTCAAATTTTTCCCCCGTTTGCGTTTGCGACAGTTGTGTACAAGCCTTAAGAATACCTTTTAAGTTTTTTAATGTTTTTCAATTCATTTGTAGTTTGTGGTTTGTACGAAATATTGTAAAAATTACAAATTTTATGGAATTTGACTCAAACACATGCAAAATATCAAAACGTACTTATTAAAGCAACAAAACTTTACTTTATTCAATTAAATACGATCTGGTTTAGTTGTGAATGCTTGAATCCACCCGTATTGGATTCTTAATAAAATGACAACTCGCTCATGTGCATAATCCATGAAGAGTAAAAGCGAGCAAGAATTTACATGACAAACCAGTATGTGAATAATTGAGAATTCCTTGACGCTAGAATAAACAGTCCTTCTAAGCAAACAAGAGACTTTGTGGGCGTGCTCAACACTTACTACGTTTGCAAAAGTATACACTCGAGACTTGGCACATATACGAAACTTGTCAACTTGCTTAAAATCAAATCAGTGTTGAGATAAATTATACAACACGTTATGATAATCCAGCGCATGCACTCAGTGAAGTCGAAAATTGCACTGAGTGCACAAATTTCTCCCTCGTCTCTAGAGACGGTTCAATGGAGATCGTTTTATAGGTTAATGTTATAACATTGACCAAAGCGTTGACAGGTCAAAGTTAAATAACCTTGTTTGTAATCCCACGACGGTTGGCATAGCAGAAGTTTCGGTGACAATATGGTTGATTATATCGAGATGCACTCACTAGTCTCACTAGTGTGCTATTGCATGTTCGGCTTAGTAAGCTTATAGCGTTTTCGGACTATTGCAGTCAGTGTGCACTCGGTTCATGCAACCCACTTTTGTAATTCTGCCCGAAACCTCGATCAGTGCAAAATCATTTTATCCGCTATATTACATTGCACTGGACTGTACTGACTCCCACAGTCAATGCAAAAAAAAACATTGCACTGAGTGCAATTCTGTTGTTAGCCCGATCATTCGACACTGTAAAAGTGTAAACAACATTCAAAGTATAGTTCGAACACGCTGAAAATTTTCAGTTTAGGCGAGTGTGCACTGAGTGCAGTAGTCCGAAAAAGCTGTTAGTTGAACTTTACCAGTGCAGTAATTGCCCTTTTCCAGATCCAGTGCATGCACTTACCTCCACTCACCGAGTTCAGTTCTGTCCACCAGAAGTTGTTCTATTATTTATTATTATTTGAATCTGCCGTTGTTGTGTTTATTTGTTCATATTTATTTAATGCAACCGATTTGTTTTTTTGCTTAACGTAATACCACAATTGATTAACACACAAAACAAGTGCAACAATAACGATATAACCGCAACTGCAAATGTTTACTACATCTGGAAATCAATTGCAACTTGTACAGTATTGCTGACAACATTGTTTTCTATGAACAACAAATGAATTTCTTTTGAATGGGAAAACTTTGTATGTTTTAACTTTCTGACATACAAAAAGAACTCAAAGATTAGATACCTATTGATAGAAGTAGAAGGGATTGGCCTATACGAGCGCCACCTGCAGGAAGGTGAGTGACGAGATCTACCCTATTAAGTGGGTTATATGTGGATTATAAGTGTATTATAATGTGCATTATACACATATAATCCACATAATAATCCAGTTAATCCACATTATAATCCACTTAATCCACATATAATCCACTTATTGGGTGGAACTCGTCACTTTCCAAACCCGGGACGCCCGGGTGGTTCTTGAAATTATCTCCATGTGTCTGGCTGTGAATTGACATTTGAATAGGTTAATTATACACGTCAAAATCGACTTAATCTATCTTTACGGTGGTGCGCGACCCACACCGAATAATTCAGTTACTGATTTAATAATAGGTACTACCTACCAAGCACCATTTTTCTTTTTCAACTTAACACGATTTATATACAGTTATAATGTTCAAATGCAACATGTAAAAGTTAATTTTGTTGCTGCTTGCTTTGCTGGTCAACCTCACGTACCAAGCACAAGTTTGAGTTAAAAAAGAAATTTTGTATATGACTTTTTAATGACATAAAAATATGTCCGAATAGGCAAACACAATGACCAAATATATACTAATGAGACGTAAAAAACAACAATTACGTGAACTAATGGATGATCTTTTTACTTTTGGGGAAGGAATGTTTGGGTCATAAAGCACAGCCCAACATAAGTAACCCAAACGAGAATACATTTTATAAATCAAGTCACGTTTCACATACTTAAATGTAACGTCTTTATAATGATTGTACTTTAATATTAAGCCATTTTGGAGCAAATTTAAGACCATTCATAATATTTATTTTTCTTTAAAAAAGGTTCTTTATTTTTCGGTAAATTTAAATAAATACCATAAGAAATATTTGAAAGAGAAAGGAAAGATATTTTAATTCAATTAAAATTAGAAACGGTGTCTTTTATTTTGTTTTCTTTATCTATAAAACATATTTAATCACGCAGAAAATTAAATTACTACTCTGAAAGTTATTAAATTATTAAATTATCAACTTTTTCCAGTAATATTTAGCATTTAGTTCGGTATCATGGATAGATGGAAAAATCTTACAACAAAATTTGATTACCTTTTTTCAACAAATTTATTTTGTAGACTTAGACAAAGAAATGAAATCGAACATGACATGTTATTCCCACATAGGTATACAGCGAACAACAAAACGTATTATAGCGAAGAAAAAAAAAGCTGTAGATCATGTGAAAGCCTGTCAGAAGCATAAACAACATGTCTTTAAAATTATTGGTTATATTTACGGAATATGTATATATTACACTCTCATTGGAACTCTCGTTGGACAGCAGAGCCGCTCTTTCTTTCAAAACCATTGACTTAGAAGCATTCGTTATTTCTTGAATCTTTTGCCATAACAACCAATTCTTGCGATAGTGTAAATGCCTGGAGAGTTTAGTAAAAATAACTCATGAATATTTACAAAGATCTGAACGCACGAAACGGTGATGAAAAGAATTAATAAAAGACGGCCATATTGATCACTTTCTTGTCAACAGTAATACAAATTTAGTATGTATAAAATGAGAAAGAGGGCAGTAGTTTATGAAACATTTATGAAACATATGCAATTTGGTGATCATTCTAATATGACGTCACAAACGTCAAAGGTATTCAGTCGAGTCCAGTGTTGCACCAACGAAACATGAATCTTGAAACAAAATCTTGAATACGAAAACAGTCGAATTCCACGCGCCCATTATACTCGTAACTGGCTGTTTGTGAATTCATTCAAATGTTCACATCCACATGCATGCATTTGCATGGGCATGGTATTTATTTATGTTTTTCGTATACCTACCGTTGCTGTATAGTGTATACTACCCGAACGACCGCTCCTCGTTTCAGGGAGAGGATAAAAGATATAACACTTTCTCTTTAGTCTTCGATCTCATCGAAATTCATCGAATATTATTTACGTTCCTTTTACACTCAAGTGAGTGTCAGCCACTCAGTAAAGTGAGTATGTTGACGTCATCAATTATAAGCTAAAAGGAACACGAAATGAGCCGCAATTCAGAAATCACTGCAATTAAATAACATTGAACGCGTATTAAAGTTCAACAAGATTTAACGTATTTGAAGTGACCGATCCAACTTATCTATATGATCTAAAATCTCGAACGAACCCGAGAAATTCTGTCAATTTCATAACATTGATCCCGCATTTTCGAAGATCATTTAAAATTCAACAAGATTTAACAAATTTGAAGTGACCGATCCAATTTATCTATATGATTTAAAATCTCGAAAGAACCCGAAGAATTCCGACCATAGCTCGATGTGAATCGCCCACCATATTGTTTCACTTATCAGTTAGTGCTCGTTCGTTGCTTCATCAAGAAATCACAATTTGTATTTTGTGTTAAAAATAGTGCAACTAGGTGTAGAAAAAGCATAGTATTATATTAGCGATTATGGCCATTGCTCACTCAGATGAATTGCTCCACTCGCCTTGCGGCTCGTGGGCTCAAACATCATCTTCGTGAGCAATGGCTATCATAATCACTCATATAATAGTATACTATTCTGTTTTGCCTATTAATTTTCTTTTCCAACGAAACTCTTTACTTATTCGATCAACGCATCATTTCCCTATATTTATATCAACCGATTCTTATTAAGATAACTGAAGAACTAAGATTAACTGTTACATTGAAGTTTACAATTAGATATTTATGTTAGGTTAGAATATCTTATGTGACATTTAGCAAATATGCAGGAATGTTCAGTTAATGTAAAGGACGGTTTATGATTGACATAATAAAAGATTTTAACGGATATATTCGATGTGGTTCCCTTGCTAATTTATTACTCCAAAAATTTTACATTTATGACATTACTTGTGGTTCCCTAGTACGGAGTTATGATCCCTTTAGATTCCCAAGGAAAAGGTTCGAAAAGGTAGAATAATAGACAGTCGTCAGACTGAAATGTGGCTGCGAACCAAACCAAGTACGCTAAAACCAAGTACGTTTTGTGTGTTTACCACTAACTTCTCGTTAACCCCCAAAAGGACTAACCACCCCCTTAACGTTCTGGGAATGCCAGGTAGACTTCGGCTATAAGTCTTCGTTTTGGGAACCACATAGAATTTTGAAATGGAACCACATCGACAAATGAGTTTGGGACAAAGCCATAAAATGGTCAGTTTTGGGAACCACATAGAAGTTTCCCATTTTAACTTATGGCATAAGCCATACGCCATAATATTGAACAAGTCAAAAAAATAACCTCAAAAATAAGTGCAATCTCAGTCATCATTTCCGTCACCATAGCATACGTAGTTATTGAACGCATACTGGCTCATCTTCAACCTCATTCCATAAGAGTTGAGAGTTGCCGAACCTCTATGTCAAGCGCTTACGTCAAGTTATATCCTATGTTAATATTATGTCAATCATAAACCGTCCTTTAAATTTAGTCTTTCTTGATATGACGCTTTGAATGCTTCAAAATTTTAAGTAGGAATCACCGGATTAAGTATTTCTTCTGTACAAATTAAAATTCCAAAATAATTAATAAAACAAAACGTGCACATTTTGTTAAGAATGAAAGTGTTCAGCCTTAAATATAAATTCATTTAAAGCATTTTAATTATAACCATAGGTTAATATTATTGTTTGTTGAAACAAATAGCGTCATAGTCGCGTAACACGTAAATAAGTAACTAAAAATCACAATTACTGTTAATCGGCGATAAAAGTTAAATGTTATATTGAAATTATAAACGAACTGCATTTACATTTACGACTAAGTATAAATAAATTAATGTAACTATGAAATTATAAATTGCAATAGAAAATGCAACGGAACTAACACCGGTTTTGCAGCTTCTTCTGTTTCTTCTGTTTTAACCGATTTACATTCATCGCTTCCAATACTTTTACAACTACATTGCTTCATCTAACCATGTTACCGTAAGCATAACATAAATATAAACATGTAACATCTAACATAACATGGGACACAGAAAACAACATAACTAACGCAAATGTGAATAATTTAAACGATTCTTATAGAAAGAACATGAAAGAACAAACAAAGAATATTGTCTAGCAAGCATCAGAAAATACAAAATTAATTGAAATTATTAAGCTGTCTATTGTGAAATAAAATAAGATTTAAATTTTGGAAAAATGGTTTGAGCGAGTTATCTGGATTTAAATTTCTTGATTTTTATATCTTAAGGCAGCTCATTTTTTACTTAAATATTTATTTATATTTTCGAATTTTAATTAATGATCAAACAAACTTACCTGTGAAGTTCGATCACAAGTATCATTTGACAAGACTTACGCAAGTTCGGCGTGCAGATACACTAAAATTCTAAACGTATATCCAATAACTTAAAAGAAATTATATTTGTACACTTGTAGGTTATTACTTATTATATAATTGCTGCCATTCTTGTATTATTATTATAATTATTATTATTTTCATAGTTAAATCTGCACGTCTACAATACAAAATCATATCAAGATTTACATTGCTACTTATTTATTTGCAATCGCATGTATTCTTTCTTTCTTTCTTTCTTTCTGTCTTTCTTTTTCTATCTATTTCTAACTTGCTTTTGATATATACAGCGTTTCTAAGCAAACATGAACTCATGTTAGATGTTTTTGGCGGGTACCAATCGCAGAGTGTTGAGTTTATGTTCAAAACTCGCGACTGTACCGAGTGTACTTTTGTTGAACACACCCACATGTCTCTTGTTTGCTAGCAGGACTGTTCAGTCAGCAGTCATTATAGATTGATTTATAAATTATAGACTCGACTGTAGCTGCCAATTCATTTTACTATTTTGCCTAAGCCATATGCTATTGTTGATTGTTTTGATACATACCAAGTGTCTCAGAATGTTATTTTTAAGTACTTGAAAGTTTTTCTTGGCTCTTAAATGCTTAGATTGTAGATTGTTTTGAGAAGTACGGCTTACGCCACAGCACTTTGTCCACTTAGTTGGGCACAAAGATGCATCTCCTGATACTATAGTACAAGAAAAATCCGTGCAAGGAAACTCTCGCCCTGATGGGATTTGAACCCATGATCTAGCAGTCAGAGAGCATCTTGCCTGAACACTCTACCCACTGGACCACCGCGGCTGTTTTTAAATGTTTAAATAAATGCGCATTTCTTGGAAACACCCTGCACATGCATGTGTTTTTTAACGGATGTTTTTACTATGTCAAAACATACACATACACATCTGCGGATAATTTCGTTTTGTTCATGTGTATGTTGAAGGTTTGGTAGTTACGTCGTCTATCAGATTGCGCTGTACGTTGTGTGTGAATCGAATGATGGAATAAACGGAATGTTTTACAGGCAAATGAGCAAATGAACGCTCGAATGTGAGAAACCGGCAAAGAATCAAAGAGCCAAACAGTCAAACAGCGAGGCGAGACCACTTAACGGGCGAAACAGGCATAACAAGTAAAATGAGCGAAATGAGTGAAATACACTATACTTACGTACATATAGGTACGTGAATATGTGCTGTGCGGTTTTCAGATGAACCGAAACTTTCTCTTCTTACTTTTTAGTCAAGTCGAGATGTCGATTCACATCGACTACAAATTTTTGAATTTCGATTCGAACCAACAATTCAATTGCTCGTAAATAAATAATAATGAGTAGTAAAGTAATTAAAAAGTAAACTTAAAAAAAAGTTAACAAGTTAATCATTTCCTTCCATTCATCAAAAACAACAAAAAAATGAAGACAAAGTCAAAATTACCATATTTTCAATTGTGTTTAGCCTAATTCAAAAAATCTGACAACCATTGCTAAGCAAATAACGAATAGTTTTCTTTTAAATGACAATAATATGACAATTGACAGATAATTAATTTCTTTTTTTTTTCTACACCTATTTAGTTATATAGTCGTTATTAGCATTTTTTGACTGATTAATGATATCTGTAAATCACTACCGTGAGTAATGGATTTTCATTACTCACTACCGTGAGTAATGGATTTTTAGAAATTACTGCAATTAAATAACATTGATCGCGTAGATTTAACGAATTTCAAGTGACCGATCCAACTTATCTATATAATCTAAAATCTCGAAACAACTCGAAGAATTCCGACTATTCGTCTATGTGTATCGCCCGCCATATTGTTTCACTTGTCAGTGAGTGCTCGTTCGTTGCTTCATCGAGAACATCCTATTTGTATTTTGTGTGAAAAATAGTGCAAGGTGTAGAATAAGCATAGTATTGTATTCGCGATTATATTCGCGAATTGCGCCACTCGCCTACGGCTCGTGTGCTCAAACATCATCTTCGTGAACAATGGCTATCATAATCGCTCATATAATAATATACTATTAATTGCATTCTTCAATTGCATTTTCAACTCATTATTCTTTCTATTTCATTTCTATACTTTCTTCCCAGCACATGGTTAGATTTTTTTCATTGTGCATAATGTAAGAAATTGAAAAAGAGGTCTATGTTGTGTTTAATAGAAAAGAAAAATGAAATGAAAAATGTTTATAAAACATCTAAGATGTGTATCGCCGACACGTCGAGTCGGTCGAATGATTATTAGAACGCGTTTATAATTAGACATTAGACTACGATGAACACGTCGAACATGGTCCGGCCTGACAACTTTCTTCACCGCTTCTAACTCTTCGCCATCATCGAAGAGTTTCTTTGCTTTCGAACTGGCAAACAGAAAACAGAAAATGTCGACGTATAAAGATAGACAAACACTTTTCTACATGGCAAATATTCAATCTATTATCGACTAATAGGTCTAAGCGAACCTATACCATGAATGCTCTTCTCCTAGATCAACTAAAAACGTCGGAATAAGTGAAACTAACTTTCGATTGATTTAATAAATTCCACATTTCTGCGTAAAACTATAATGCGTTGCTATTATTAAATTTCATCTTCAAATTATTCAAATACTTATTTGAGACAAATTTATTTAATATCCACGGCTTTCCGGGCCTTGCTCTAAACCATTAAGCTACGGAGAAGATATCGAGTCGCGGCAACTCTGATCTTGATACAATGGATATAAATTGGAGGTATTGAGTTATTCCGACAGAGAATGGAACCCCACATCCCCGGCTTGAAGCTTTGCTGTATACCACTGAGCTACGGAGGAGATTCTCGAAACCAACGAAGAGAAACCATCTAAGTCAGATTCGCGCCGACTCTGTATCTTCATACAGTGGACATAAATTGGAGCTATTGAATTATTAACTCTCAAGGATTATAGCGCAAAAAATCATTGAAATTCATTCCAAACGGTTAGCGGCTTTCCAATTATTAAACTGGATTATAATACTCGTATGTCTAAAGTGGTTTTAGCATGATTGTAATAGGTGTGACAAATTTTTATTTATTGATTCCTATTTTTTGCCACATTTTTTTTTTGAATTTTACTTATTTCAGTCGACTACATGGTCTATTAACACGATGTGAATAACGTAATTAATGTGGAATTAGTTCAATGTCATTTGTTTAATGTTTATGGAAATACCAGTAGCAGTAGCAAACAATATTTTATTACGTAGGTACTAATTTTTGCTGTCCTGACTATATTTAGGCATAGTATTTCAAAGTGATTGACATCTCGTTGGCTGTCCGTAAGTAATTCATAATTGCTTAAGGCTGTTTTACACAGTCACAAATTCGTTAAGAAATCTCATCACAGTTGTGATGAAAATTAGGGTATCGCGTCAATTGGACGCGGTCAATTGGTCGCGCGACAATTGGACACGTACGACAACTGGACGCGTGGTCTTACAGTTCGGTCTTACAGAACTGTAAGGAGGTTAGGCCCTATTGGGGTTAGCAGGAGGGTTAGTTTAAAAACACAAAACGTACTTTAGTTTTAGCGTACTTTGCTTTTTGTCGTACGCGTCGAATTGTCGCGCAACCAATTGACCTCGTCCAATTGTCGCTAGTCCAGTTGACTTATAACCGAAAATTAGAACATATAAAAATTGCTGCTTATCATAATCTAAAACTGACTTTGTTAATTAATTAACGCACAGGTAACTATGATATAAATCATTTTGGATCACTTTGTACAATTAACTTTCAACAATATAATATAATATTAAATTTGTTATAAGATTTGATTTAGGATTCTCTTTATTTCATAAATATATTGAAATATTTAAGATTTTAAGTAAATAAATTTAACCTTTGACAGTTCCTTCTTCATGCTCATGTTTTAACCTTTCACGTTTCCTCTTAACTTTGCATTCCTGTGGAGGTCTGAACTATAAGACTTAACATCTAACTTAGGAGACTGTACATTATATTAGCACTTATTCCAATAGTTTCCTTGATCCATAATTTTACATAGTTATTGTTCTCTCAATTGAAATATTTTATTTTTAGATTGTTGGTTCTTCCCAGAGAGATTATAATTATAAACCTAGAGAGGCTCATACCCAGCCCACATACATTTATTGCTTTGTAAACCAGCTGAAGTAAGGTGAAATAATAATTGGACGTCCATGTGGAATACTTGCTTGTCAAAATCAAGGGTCAACATTAACTTATGTGGATATAACCTCTAAGTATTTTCCTTGCAGTTGTGGTGATTCTAGATATAAGAATAGAATCTAGAAATAAGTAAATATTTTTTTGTGGAATCATTCTAAGAGGATGAAGGTCAAACAAGTCAGTCAAAGTTAACCTAGGCGCAACAAACATGGAAAACAATTCATAACTCGCTATAAAATTAATTATTTCAACAGTCAAAGTCTTTCATGATTATAATTAGTATTTTTTTAGTAATAATTCATCTGAAGATACTGTTGACAACAACATTTTAATTTTTTTTTTAACATAAGTTCTGTTTAATTTGTGAGAGTGAAAGGAGAATTAGCAAAAAATTATATTATTATTATGTTTCAAAGACCTATAAAATAAACAACAGATCTGATTCTTAAATCCGTGTTACTTTTTAAATTTCGCGCTTATTCGGTGTTCTCAAAAATGGGTCCTAATCCCAATCTTGAACGCTCACAGCCTCTCTAGGTCTATTAAACTATCTGGTTCTTTCATTTCAATTCAAAAATATTTCATTATTTGCTTTTACAATATTCAAGTTTCATCATTCCGACATTTAAATCTGAACAGAAATGCATAAATATCATAATGCTAATGTCTGACAACAATAAGGTGGTTAAAATTATAGGGTTTTTAATTTTTGTCAAGTTAACCTAACCAAATCTAACCTAACTTTTCGATTCCACTAGCAATTCAACAGAATAAATATATGTATACACCAAAGCTTAGAGCAGTGATTCTCAACCTTTTTTTCATCACGGTACACTTTTAATAAATTAAAAATTTGGCGGCACAGAATTGTACTTGGTCCCTGCTAGGAAGGTAGAACCGATTGAACTACTTGTCTGACCTAACAGGGCGTCACACTTCAAGAATCTGACGGCACACTAGTGCCGGGGCTCAGTGGTTGAGAATCACTGGCTTAGAGCTTTTTCCATTTTATTACATTTAAGTTCTTGCCGGCATAAAATTGAGTGAACTAGTTTTAATTATGTAATTTGACCATGAAATATTCAGATATGAAATGGGATTTCAAAAAAAAATCATATTTTTTAACTTTTATGTATGTAGTTACAATATTTTTATAGATTATTAAAGAAAAATGCATGATATAAACTGAAACCAAGTACCAACCCAACCAATAATGATAAATGATTACAAGCTGATACGCCCAGATAAGAAAGAAAGTTCTCCAAATGTCCGTTTAATGGACCCACGCATTGTTTTTCAAATTCTTTTCTCTCCTCTTCTTCAGTCCTATTTTATATTCCGTATTTATATCTTCCTTCAGTTCAATTCTAATTTTCTGGGTTGAGCCAACTTGAGTAATTTATATGGTCAAAGCGCTGTTTTATATTCAAAAATTTAAAATTAGTAGGACGAATCAATATCATCCCACCACGTGTCACTATACTACTCTTTCTAGCTTATAAGTACAGTAATTTAGTAATAACTCATCCATTAGTAACTTATCCTTTCATTTTTTTTTACTCCTCTTCCGTCTTTCAAATATAAATTTAATGTAGTCTCTATTGTTAATAAATCTGAGGCTGAGCATGAAAGAATATGAAATATGGAAGTAAATTTCAAATAAACGATTTACTGAACCTGAACTGTATACCAAGTACAGGGACGGACGAAGGTGATAAGCAAGGGATGCTAAGCATCAGCACGCCAAAACAACAACAAATAAATCGGTGCGATTTAATTTATAGGGCGGCAATTATATTTTGCTTCAGGGCGCAAAATACCTTTCATCCGGCCCTGGACCAAGTAAGTAAAAGAAATCTTGTAATATACGTTCAACGAAACTTACGAAACTTTAAAAAGTACCTAGTTAAATTAAAATTGAAAAGAAGTTGGATATGTTAATAAAATTTATGCCTAAAGACAAAATTGGTTAACCTACATTAATGAAATTGTGGGCTATTAAATTGTTTAACCGAAAAAAATTTAAGAACATTAATCAAAAGAATCAAGAAATGAAAATACATTTCGCAATTTAGGTGTCTTTTTATTAAAATAACGAGGAAAAAAAACAATCAACAATGTTTTAATTTCATCTTTGGCACATTTTAAAAGTTTACAGTATTGAAATAAAAAAACATGTAAAGGTCGGTTTATGATTGACACAATATAAGATTTTATCCGCGACGACCACGTAAAACAGCGATTACTATGTGTGTATGCAGGCACATATGACAGCCATTATCACCACTCGCGAATTATGAGCTTAACACGAGTCAATTATAGGTAT
>JARJEB010022532.1:0-10570 GCA_030264535.1 Liometoxenus newtonarum
TAATATTAGGTACTGATTTTGTTCGCAGTAGTTGATTCGACCCTGGACATTATTAGGCCGTATATAATATAAAAATATTCAAATATTAAGCAAAACTGTGAAATGACAAGTCAGTAACGCCTTAATATTATTTGTGACAGACAGAAAAATGATACAAATTTGCACACAATCATAAAATAATCAATTGATGTCATCGTATGATATTTTTAACAGAAAAATTTCACGCACAAATTTAGTTAACCTGAAAAATAATGCTGACTCGGACTTTTAGCGACTTAGAAGAAAAGAACAAAACTAATTTTTTTGGTAGGTATATAGGAAGAAGAAGAAATAGAAGAAGAACAAGAAGAAGAAGAAGAAGAAGAAGAAGAAGAAGAAGAAGAAATAGAAGGAGAAGAAGAAGAAGAAGAAGACATAAAAAGTATTTGAAATTTTATTATCTTTATAGGTATATACTGAAAGTTGTAAAATCATAATACATATTGGAGTATTGAAATCAGTTCTTAGGAATGATTGCAGGTTGAAAGAAGTGCGAGGAACGCGGACGCCAGACGACAGTGTCACCGATTAGTAAATTATATGGCAATAAAATGCGCTTTTATTGCTTTTTATTTGTCGTTATATTTCATTTAACGACACCCGAGATTCGTGCAGCAATATATACAAAACAACTCGAGTGCTTCGCATACTTAGTATATCCATGGATATTAAAATTGATCGCGATCGGTTCCGTTCAATTCAAATCGTGAATTAAGTTTTATGTTCCATTCTGATTTTTTAGATGACTTTATAATGCTAAAAATATGCTTTTATTGTTCCTTCCAATTTCGCATCTTATAGTTAACTATTGAATTATCTCGCTTGTAACGTTTACCTTGCCAACATCAACACATTCATTTGTATAGGTTTCTGAGAATGATATGGTATATTTTTTACAAAAAAGTGTAATATTTCTGGTTGTAAATGCACGAAGAGCTGCGAATACTATTTATTACGAACCCGCACATCTCATGTTCGCGATGACAGGTACTTATTTATCATGTCAGGATCAGGAAATCAGTACTATTGCTTTTGAACAAGCCGAAAGTAGATCAACACAAACACTGACAAATCGAAATTGTCAAAGTTAGGTTATAATGACAATTAATATAAAAAAAAAATGATAATGTAATGATTTTATAACTATAGTATTGCGATATATCCGAAATATAAATTAAGTATCTATCGAAATATATAAAATTTCACCAACGAAAATTACAATTGCTTCGAATTACGTTTTCAATTTCCATATCAAAAAATCGGAATATAAATACACGAAGAGCTGCGAATACTATTTATTACGAACCCGCACATCTCATGTTCGCGATGATACTTATTTATCATGTCAGGATCAGGAAATCACTACTATTGCTTGTGAATAAGCCAAACGTAGATCAAACTTGAAAACATGTGCCATGCAATTTTGGCAAGTCCAAAAAGTTAGGTTAGAATAACAATTAATGTAAAAAATTGATAATGTAATGATTTTATAACTAGTATTACCATATAACCGAAATTTGAATTAAGTATAAGTTTAAAATTTCATCAACGAAAATTACAATTGCTTCCAATTACGTTTTCGATTTCCATATAGATTAATCAATCATGACTGAGCGCGTTCCACAATACATGAGTACGATGTTGATGTTCCTTCTTTCGAATTGAAGTAATAGATAGATATCGTACCTATATAGGTAGGTACCTTCTTGTTTTTATATATCTTTCTATTTTTTTTTTCTGTTCATCATTCAATCGTTTTGATCGTGGCGTACATGTTGTATGTTGTAACAACACAACATTGGAACGTATTAAAGACCATCATTAATACTAACCGGGATCATTTATCAATTAATTACTTGTTACGTTACCTTACCGGCCGTATAACTTCTCTACTACTTACATTCCGGTACATACCTATATATTATGTATAGGTACCAAACTGATAACTACAACTATAACTTCGTCAATCATTGTTTGTTTTTATTAGATAATTAATTCAATATAAATAAACTTTCAACATAGCTATATGGATTTGTGAGGTTATGTTGCGTGAAGTGCGTGCGGAAATAACTTGTCAGTTATATAAGGCCAACAATTCATAAGTATAACTATCGCGTGTATAAGTACATAAGTTCAACTAGTTCGCAACTAAATCAACTCAACTAGAATATAAACATTCACAATATACTTATACTTATATGTATATATGGAAGAGAGTACCTTTAAGTAACAATTCGAAGATTCTGATTTATTTATAGTCATGTCGACAAACATCGATGAACTCTGAAACTGAAACATCGACTTGTGTAGTTCATGAATCTCGCGTCTCCGAATCGATCGATGGTCTATATCTATATATCTATTATATTGTATGTGTGTGTGTGTGTGTGTGTGTGTGTGTGTGTGTGTGTGTGTGTGTGTACATTTGCCAATAGTCCGATCGTTTCGTTGTTTAGCGTCCATCGTTCGGTTGTTATTTTCTAGTGATACTTGTTAGTCGTCTTTATTGGTAATGCCCGAACGCGAGTAGACCGCCAAAGACGTCTTTAAATATCGGCGAGTTTCATTGCTTTACAAGTCGATTTTGACGTTAAATACACACATACACACACACAAACACACATGTATATGCACGTGCATAGATTGCCATAAGCTAATGTAAATATTACTTATATGCTCTGATCAGTCGTACGAAGCGAAATGAAAAGAAAAAAGTTTTTCCCCCTGCGTGTATGTCCGTAAAGCTTAACGTTTTAATAAGTACCAACAGTGTACATGGACAGGGACATGGACATGTTAAATGTAAAAGTTGGTGTCTCATACAGTTAATAAAGGTGGTTAAGACTTTGTCTTTAAATAAAACGTAAGTAGGTATACTCGTACGTTAAGTCACGAACGTGTCTTAAATGTTTACCAAATAGGGTTAGAATAGCTTTAAGGACCTATTACCGTTTAAGTTTAACTTTCGTTATCGTTTGTCAGTGACTTTTAGGTTTATTAATATATTACGTTACCTTGAAAAGTAAAGTTAACATTTCCGCACTGCGTTTCACTTACTCAGGTATATATGTTACCGCTAAAACTTGCAAACCGTTAATGTGCACATTAACTAGCTAATCTGAAGATGAACTGATTTGATCTGTTCAAGTGCGAAATCAAGAGTTTTTCGCATTTTACCTAGGTAATGTGCACATTAACGGCTCTTTTATATCGTTAAAGTTCAATAGTTTTGGAATGAAGATCCGAAAACGAAAACGGCTAGTTGTAATTTTATGACACTCAAATTTGATCTCGTATTATATACAAACCAAGTACGCTCAAATCAAGTACGTTTTGTATGTTTACACTAACCTCTCGTTAACCCCCTTATCAGGGTGCTAGGTAGATTTCGGTTTTCTAAATGCAATTTTATCTAACTGCAAATTTATTTTCTAACGAGTGCCTAGATTATTTAGGTAATTTGCAGATTACCTAGGTAAATTGAGAAATGAAGCAATTTTCGGCAATGTAACGGATCAGCCTAGTTAATCCTGCATATTACCTGGGTAATCTGCAGAATAACTCATTTCCACACTTTAGCGGTAACACATATATGAGGTTATATGTCAATTGTCAAGATAACTTCTTTTGACATCAGGATGGTTGTGGTTACGTAAAAAAAGCGTAGTCGTATCGTAAGACTAGTGATTGAAAGTCACGCACGCTTAAGATTGATTTTTTTTCTTCTTACAATTAAGCTATTAAACACGCGAAACAATCATAACTCGCCTACATTTGGTTCATTATTTCCTTGTGATTGTAATTTCCATTAAAATATTTTCACAATCCAAAATGAAATGTGAAAATCGTAAAACATTCACAATTAAATCCGTAAAACTTTCTATAATTGGTACATTCGAACGCATGAACAGAGTTGATTTTAGATTTAGAAACGTACGTAAGTCTTAAGTCAGTTTGAAGCCTTCAAATACCCCCCGGTGTTATTGTTCATCTTCTATAACTACACTACTAAATATCTTCATCCATTCATTTATTATTATCTATTATAAATTATAATGAAGGAGTTCTCAATTCTTTTCGATTGATGCGTATACAGTTTGGTCCCGATCTGACATTCGAGGCAGAACCGAGGCAAATCAGTATTGCCACAGTTCTGAACGCAGCTCTCAATATTTGTATTCTGCAATTTGAACATTTCGTTCCTATCAGTTAAAGAGTGAAGTTATCTGTTAAGTAAATCTATTGATGGAAACGATAAAATTTATATGGAATAACAAGCACGAGCTACGGTAAACGTAAAATTTCATATCGAGACGTGCACATATTCTGTTTATATAGACAGCTTTCACCGAACTAGATAATCATACACCAATTTAGTTTATTAACGTTCAAAAAATGACGATCGGTCAAGACAACTTGCATGCACGCACGTTCTTTAGTCTTAAGTGGCAATGCAAAGCAAAGCAAAGCAAAGCAAAAAAATGAGTACTTACTTATACGGGAAACTATTGTGAAGTAGTAAGGAGTTAGGTTAGACGCGAGCCACACGAAAATTATGATTGATCGATTTGATTAGGCACTTTTCATTTGGTAGCTGCGAGACGAATCAAAAATGTATTCGTATTTCGTGTTTCTTCGTGCTTCGTGTTTTGCAATCTTTTGTATTCAGCTACCAGTAAATTGAAAATTACATTTTAGAGACACTTTATATGTATAAAGCTTTTTTTTTCTATATAAATTCCTTAATTGTTTTTTTTTTGATTAAAATTAATAAGTGTTTCGATCGTCTGTTAGAAAAGTATGCATTGCTACTACAACTACTATTAAAAGTACAACTGCTAACAGTACTAATGTAGCCTGTTTTTGAGGAGTATGGCTTACGCCACAGCACCTATAGCTCACTAAGTTGGGCACCAAGATGCAACTCCTGATATAAGTAGTTAGTAATTTGTAACGAACGCAACATTCAAGGCTCCCAGACGAGAGAAATCCATGAAAGGAAACTCTAGCCCGGATGGGATTCGAACTTATGGTCGTGTCTCTCTATCCACTCGACCACCGCGGCCCCAAAACAGTACTATTACTACTAAAAGTACTACTTCAACTACTAAAAGTACTATTACTGCTAAAATACTACTATTACTCCTAATAAAAGTACTATTACTTAAAATATCACTTCATCTGCTAAAAAAGTACTAATATTGCTAAAGTAGATACTACTACTAAAAGTACTACCACAACTACTAAAAGTCCTATTACTGCGAAAATACTAGATACTATTACTAAAAGTACTACTACAACTAATAGAAAAATACTATAACTGTTAAAATACTACTACTACTGCAAGTAATACCACAACTACTAAAAGTACTTACTATTACTGCTAAAATACTAGTACTACTAAAAGTATTGTTACTACTACTAAAAGTACTACTCAACCACTGAAAAAGTACTTTACGGTCAAATACTACTACTACTACTGAAAGTACTACCATAATTACTAAAAGTACTATTACTGCTAAAATACTACTATTACTCCTACTAAAAGTACTACTACTTAAAATATCACTTCATCTGCTAAAAAAGTACTAATATTGCTAAAGTAGATACTATTACTAAAAGTACTACCACAACTACTAAAAGTCCTATTACTGCTAAAATACTAGATACTATTACTAAAAGTACTACTACAACTAATAGAAAAATACTATATCTAACTGTTAAAATACTACTACTACTGCAAGTAATACTACAACTACTAAAAGTACTATTACTGCTAAAATACTACAAAAAGTACTACTTAAACTGTTAAAAATGTACTATTACTACTAAAATACTAGTACTACTGAAAATATTGCTACTACTACTAAAAGTACTATTGCTGCTAAAATGCTACTATTACTGAAAGTACTGCTGCTACTACTACTAAGAGTACTAGTACAATAGTAATAGAAAAGTACGATAACTTAAAATACTACTACTACTGCAAGTAATAGGTACCACAACTTCTAAAAGTACTATTACTGCTAAAATACTACTAAGTACTACAAATAATACCGCAGCAACTAAAAGTACTATTGCTGCTAAAATATTACTATTACTATTACCAGTCTTCTTCTATTATTCAGTCAACGCTATTACTAAAAGTACTGCAACTACTACAAAAAGTACTACTTCAACTACTAATAAAGTACTATTTCAATTGCTAAAAGTACTATTGCAGCTAAAATATTACCATTACTGAAAGTACTGCTAGTACTACTAAAAGTACTATCACAATTACTAAAAGTACTATTACTGCTAAAATACTACAAGTAGTACTACTTCAACTACTAAAAAAGTACTGTTACTGCTAAAATACTACTACTACAAATAATACCACAACTACTAAAAGTACTATTGCTACTAAAATATTACTATTACCAGTCTTCTTCTATTATTCAGTCAACGCTATTACTAAAAGTACTGCTACTACTACAAAAAGTACTACGTCAACTACTAATAAAGTACTATTTCAACTGCTAAAAGTACTATTACTACCACTACTACTACTACCATAAGTACTGCTAGTGCTACTAAAAGTACTTTATTGGGATGCTCCAAATGTAGGTACTGTCTGATTCATGTTTGCCTATTTTACACTTTATTTAATGTTGTCCGTCGTTCATGCGACTTGGCAACTTGAGGTAAACCTAAGCTTTAGTGTTTCGATGTTTATATTAGAGTTGGTGTTGTTAACGTCATGCCATTGGTGTGTTTATGATATGGGATGCGACATTATTTAACGAAAAATATCGTTTCTGCATGCATCGTTAAGCAACCTCACCAGAAACATTCGAATGTTGTTACAACAATTTTGTGCATGCCGTTGCCACAGTTACCAACCAGACTTTACTATATCGTTACCACGTAAACAAAGTCACATTCGATATGTTGATCGTTCGTAGATGTAACACCAACGTTTACTTACTTACTTACTTACTTTCGTATGCGTTCGATTTCGATGCGATCGAAATGAAAATGTGTTTTGATTTTGAAATTTCATGCATAACCATATAGATAACATGTAGGCACAAACGGGTGTTTCAAGTGTACACTGTTGCCGCACAATCGCATTTTCTATGACAGCGATTCTAATAAATTAGAAAAGCATAAATATCAAAATCAATATTACCTTATGTTTGTTTGTTTGACAGATTTAACAAGGATAACATTAGCTGTAGTGAAGATAAAGATCATTTACTGAAAACAATAAATCAAAAACACGAATTAGTTTCAATTTATTAAATGCTTTTATAAATAGAAGAAGAAAAAAAAGTGTCGAAATATTCATATTCACTGCGAGCTGAACCAATGATATTAAATTTAATGATTTATTACTGTACTAAAAATTTGTTAGCTGTTCATTTTTTTTTATTGCGCATGTGCACTAGCGTAAAATAACTGCGAGAATAACTTACGTTATTGCGCCTAAATAATACAATATGATCAATTTCTCTCATTAAGATTTTTTGGTTTAGATTAGAATTTCAAAGTTCAAGACTCGAAATGAGAAAATATAAAATATAAAGATAAGAAAATATCAAGCGATTCTCGATTCTTTCGTGCGTTAATTTGGGACTCATCTCAAAGCTTTAAACTTTAAAAATGCTTTCTTTGAAGCATGAAGTGTGTGTGACATTTGGATCAACGAAAGCAAGAAACAAGAATTTATATTACACTTTTCTATCGTTGTACTCGTATATATAAAAAAATAAGATAAAAAGCGTGAAGGAATTCTTTTGATATATCTTTTTTCGTTGAGAAATTTTTATGTAAATAATTTTTTAAAGAGAACCGATGGCAGCTAACCGTCTAACTATTAGCTATTAGTGTATACTCTTGTCTCTTGTGTGTATAAGTATATATTTTATTTTCGTTTGATTCTTTCGTTTGATAAAGAAATAAAAACTTTTGAATAGCTTGCTTAGGTTTAGGTATGTATTTTTGATATTGAAATTGAGCTACTATTAACTATTATTATTATTATTATTATTATTATTATTATTAAGGTATCATATGTTTTCGGCTGTGTAATCGTTGACTTAACTATCGTTCGTGTCAAAACGCAGTGCCATTTCGGATTTTGTTTTGCTTTGCTTTGGTAAATTCTTTTTTTTTTCTTTAATGATAAATGAATTACTACAATAAAACATCTATTGTACTTTAGAAGCACAAAAACACAATTATTTGTTAAAGAAAGAAAAGGTTAAAAAAACAGAATGATAAATTGATATTTTTTAAATGCGACTAGGACATTAATAAGTTTTTTTTGTTTTGTTTTGTTTTGTTTTGATTCGTAGATAATTAATAAGGCAAAAAAGCGTGTAATATAATAATATTTATTTTTTGACAGCATTTTGACGTATAATTGACAGAATGCAATTGTCTGTCAATATTTTTAGGTTAATTAGTAGGATGACGAAAGTGTTTTAATGATTTTAATGATTGTTTTGACTTTTGCATGCATTACCTAAATATAAATTTTTGTATTTTTTCTTTCTTCAATCTTCATTGTTTCATTGTTCTTCATATTTTCATCCATGGAGCCGCGTTGCCAAAGTTCTGCTTCATTTTCATCAATTGGTGACATTGACATTGACATTTCTTCAGACACTAGCAAAGTAATTGTGCATGTAATTAGATAGAAATCGTTATGTTAAAAAAGGAAACACACACACACACACACACACACCAAATTTCGAAAACTTTCCAAACCTAACCTAAAATCTAATCAATTGTCTGTCATAAATGAGAAAATTGATAATTAGAAAACGAAACAATTTTATAAATTCCATTTTAACTGCTTTACTCTTGTTTAATACTCGTTTCAATTGTAGATAATGAAATGTTCTTGATTTGTGTCCAGAGCAAATTGAAATTGAATCCATTAACACTCCCGAGTCCAGATAATGGTCGGCAATAAAAGCATTAAAAGTCATCGTCTTGGATGTTGTTGGTTGTTGTTCGTTGTTGACGTTATATGTTTGTTACGTTCATTATTATATTCGTGTTATTATGTGCATTCGAATTTGTTCGTCCAGAGCGCAGCAGTGAGAGGCGCGCGAACAAACGAGTTTATCGTCTTTTTATTGCAATTTGCGATCGACGTATACGCATTTATTACATTTCGGAACACAAGCACGTTTTTACAGTATGTTTCGGGACCTTCTTATGCGCATGCGTGATAGCGCATGCGTGATAGCGCATACTAGTTAAGTGACACTTTACAAATGACGTAAGACAAATATGTTGATATTGTCAATTATGTGAGGGGTTATGTTGTACATATTTATTGACATGAACAACGTGTATAAATGGTATATACACACTTACATTACATTTGTAATTAGATGATCTTTAGCCATAATATTTCCAAGTTGAAGTGATCAGGCGCGCTTACTTCAATTCATTCATTTATTTCATTCAATCAAGCATTGAGCATTATGTGAATTGAATAGAAACCAATAAGAGAGAGAGAGAGAGAGAGAGAGAGAGAGAAAAACAACTATTAATAAAATTATTGGAATTAAAATACCGTTCCTAATTCGATTTTGCGTAAGAAACGATTTAAATTCGAATATTAATAATTTATAAATATATTATACTCTGCGTTACAATTATGCAATTGACGGTTGACAGTAGATATAGGTAATCGGTCTTTACAGGGTTGCCATCCGGTTGCTTGCTTTTTGCATTCTAGGTCCTCCCCTTTCTACCACAGTTTTCATGGAGTTTTCTCCGAAGATAGGTATTTAGGTGGCAGTTGAGTCGGGAAGAGTCTGACTGACATTGGCTACTGGCGGGAGTCAGTAGTTATCCTATGCAGGATTCTCCCATCTATCGAAAAAAAGGGGTTGCCATTTGCCAATGGGTATATATTCGGCTTTCTTCGTCCGAACTCGTTGGTGTTCTATACGTAAGTAGTTGTTTTTAACCGGTGCGAGGACACCCATCAATATAATCCACATACAATCCACATTTAAATCATGTGGATTATATGTGGATTATGTGGATTATATGTGGATTATGTGCGTGTATTATACATGGATTATGTGGATTATATTGATGACTGGGTGGCTATTGATAGCTGTTGATGGCGGATGGCTGTCCTCGCACCTGTTAAAAACAACTACTTACGTATAACAAACAGTATTAGGTGTAGTGTTGTGCATGATGTTAACTGGCAAGTTAATAAATGAAACACAGAGTATAACTGATAACCGGTATTTAGAAGGAAAGAATGCAGGTTTTAATTTTAATTAAGTTACTTCCGTTCGTCCGACGTTTTATACGTTTTATTATTATCGTTTTTTTAGTTGATTCGTACCGATTCGATTCGATTGGTTTATCCACAGCCGTATTGGCCTAGCATTTATTAATATCGTTTCGATTACTAATAACTAATAACTAAATCTTAAAAGGTCCGCGGCGTAAATCGAACGCAATAAAAAATATTTATGATTCAACTCATCCACGAAGAGAAGACATA
>JARJEB010022534.1:0-14846 GCA_030264535.1 Liometoxenus newtonarum
ACGATTCGCGACTTACGATCGTGTACGGATCGTAGGCCGTTGTTCGGTTCAGTTGCTGCTTTAGGTAAGCCAATAACGTCTTCCTGGCTTCGCCGATGTTTGTGTCGTTCCTAAGTGTGGACAATTCAATGCAACTGGATGAAGATAGACTATTCTGCAAGCAACATAACTTTTCAACAGACAACCACACCATGTTTGCATATAAAATGCGATATTTTATAAACCAAACTATAGATTATTTTAGTAACTGGCAATTTTGTTTTGAAGAAAATTTCAACGCTACAAATTGCAAGTTAATAGAAATTTGTTACATTCTTTCAATAATTACACTTAGTATAATGTCAGGTTTTTTAATTATCCTATGTATTCTGAGTGTGTTTAATAAACATATAATCATTAGATATGAATAGGATTGTAAAATATAAAATTAATTTAAGTTGATGTTAAAACATATGTAATCAAAAAATTGTAAACGTTTGATGAATAAAATTGTAATATATAAAATTAAATGTTGTTTGTCATTGGGAAGAGCATTGGCCAGTACACATCTATCGTTTTTCCCTTCACCAATCATGAATAAAATTATAAAGTTGTTGTTGTCGTGCTCACCCTACCGTGACTACCTCTCACTCTCTGCCACACTAGACACCTTCTCCGACTTTCAGCGTAGGTTTCAATTTACGAAATTTCAACATGGGCGCCATCTTGGAATTATTGTTCACCCCATCCAAGCGTGACACCACAACAGCTTTAGCCACGCCCACTTCACCCGCAATAACCAATCACAGGCCACCGGACCCTCAAAATCACCCCCCGCGTGACGCCCCCAATAACAATCAGGACGCTTAGCCACTCCCACTTCACCCCAACTACCAATCATCAGCTTTTGCCCCCGCCCCCACCCCGCCCATAACTCATCCCCACTTTTACCCCCACCTCAACCACCACTGTCCCAGAATCGGTAGTTCAACACTACTCATAAAGATGTTGGGAGCTTTATGGATGACGCCTTCGTACTGTTGTAAACAAACAAGCTCGACACATAAACTTACAACTAATTAAAGACAAATACGACAGAGAGAAAGAGGAAGAAGAATATGTTGATGAAAACGATAACTTTAAACCTCGCTACCATTACGTATGGATAAATATCGAAGTAGACTGGCTTCCCATGAATTAAATAGAAATAAAAGAAAGATGCACTTTTGTGGCATCAATCACACTACTTTTATACAGCAAAAAAATTTGAGAGGCATACTGAAGATTGTCAAACAATGAATGAATGCAAAATTAAACTTCCCTAAGAAGATACAAAAATTTTAAAATTTAAAAACTATGAACACAAATAAAAGGTGCCATTCATCATATATGCTGACATCGAATGCCAACTAGAACCAATGGAAGACAAAAACAGATATCAAAAACATTCCATGTAGTATTTATTATGTAAAATGTTCATATGACGATTTTTTGTCATTCTACCGTTCACATACCGGAGCAGACTGTCAAGAATGGTTTGTTAGAGAAATTGCATAGTTTGCTGAAGATGTTGAACCGGTACCTATGTGTCCGCGACCAATGGAACCGTTGACTCTCACACAGGAAGCAGAATTCAAAATCACATCAAGCTGTCACATATGTCAAGAACCGTTTAATTTAGAAGATAAACGTGTCAAGGATCATTGTCATCTTACTGGTAGTATAGGGGACTGGTACATAACAAATGTAATTTGAAATATAATCACAACACCACAGTTCCAGTTGTATTTCACAATTTGAGTGGGTATGACAGTCATTTCATTAAAAATTTAGCTAAAAATAATAGAAGGTAGAATTCTCTTAATGCCAATAAACAAAGAAAAATATATTAGTTTCATTAAGCACATTACGGAAAACAATATAAAATTTAGATTTATTGACTCATTTAAATTTATGGCATCATCACTTAACAAATTAGCTTTATATTTAACGGAATATCCCATTTAAATCAGAATTTTCACATTTAACTGAATATCAAGTGGCTTTATTAACAAGCAAGCATATGAATACATGGTTTCGTGGGAAAAGTTAAACGAAACACAATTACCTGATATTTCACAATTTTATTCTAGATTAAACGATTCGGGTATTAGCGGGAAGGATTATGAACATGCACAAAACGTTTGGGAGAAATTTCAATGCATCAACTTAAGCGATTTTGTATTTAAAAATAGACATTTTATTACTATCTGAGATATTTGAACAATTTAGAAATAGTTGTCATGCTACTTACAAAATCGATGCTAGGCACTATCACACTCTTCCTGGGTATACATTGGACGCGACGTTATATTACACCAATCGATTTAGAATTGATAACCGATATCGATATGGTATTGTTTGTTGAGCGCGGTATACGTGGCGGTCTCAGTCAAAGTTCTAAACGTCATGTCAAAGCTAATAACAAGTATATGTCAACGTATAAACCAAATTTAAAATCAAAATATTTAATGTATTTCGACATAAATAATCAGTATGGTGTAGCCCCAGTCTTTACCGTATGGTGGGTTTGAATGGGTAGAAGACGTAGAAAATTTCAATTTAGATATTCCGAATGATTCTAAAACTGGATATATATTAGCAGTGGATTTGAAGTACCCCCTTCAATTCATGATGTTCATTCCGATCTTCCATTCTTCCCAGAACATCGCACCGCTCCAAATTCCAAAGAGAAAAAATTATTGGCCACTTTACACAATAAGGAACGCTATATAATCCATTGTAGAAATTTAAAACAAGCATTACAAAACGGATTAGAATTGACAAAAATACACCGGATATTAAAATTCAAACCGTCTCCATGGTTGAAGGCATATATAGACTGGGTTGCGTCAAGCAGCAAAAAATGAATTTGAAAAGCATTTGTTGAAATTGATGAATAAAGCTGTTTGGAAAAATAATGGAAAATGTGCGAACTTATTCGAATGTAAAATTAAAAAACCAAAATGGCGCGAGCGATTCGGAACTGCAGTATTAATATCAAATCCCATGTTTAAATCTGCATGATTTTGGAAGACAAATTAGCTATAATTGAATTAAATAAAGCTGAAATTAAATTCAATAAACCAATTTACGTTGGGATGTGCATTTTAGATCTCTCAAAAATGACCATTTACGATTTCCACTATAATGACATGAAGCCCCCAAATTTGATAATAAAGCTAGAGTTTGCTACTGATAGATTCACTAATATATGAAGTCGAATGTGATGATTTGTATGATAGTTACGAAATTATGTAAATGAATGTTTCGATACTAGCGAATATGAAGAAAACAATATATACAACATTCCAAGAGTAAATAAGAAGGTTCTCGGGATGATGAAGAATGAAAATAACAGTAGAATCATGAGTGAATATGTTGGTTTGCGCAGTAAAATGTATTCAACCCGGGTTGAAGGTGTAGGTAATATAAAAAGAGCAAAGGGGATCAAAAATAATATTGTAAAAAATAGAATATATTTTAATGACTATTTAGAGTGTTTGTAATTAAACAAATATACCACAGTTACCCAACATTTAATTAGATCAGAGAAATACATTGTAAACACACTAACCCAAGTTAATGTGGCGCTTTGCCCCAAGGATGATAAACGATAAACCCTATATCTGCGCCGACGGGGTCTATACTTTAGCTTGGGGGCATTATTCAATTATCTAGATTTATTTGTATATTTAGAATATATTTATAAACTTAAGTGAAACCGAAACTATTTCGTTTTTTGATATAAATGTTTGTAAATTTATAAAATATATTTAAATTGCAAGTTAATATATTTAATTTACAAATACAATATTTCTTGAGAACATGATAATTATGTTTTTAACATTAAATAAACATTCTAAAACGATTGAAAAATGTGTGAAATTATTCGAATGTAAAATTAAAAACCAAATGTGAGTAATACAAAGAGTATTGACTTGCTATGAATATATGTTAATTGCGTGTGTACTAATTAGTTGGGGCAATTTCACCAATAACAAATAATGTTACTAAAATGACAAGGTTCCCTTGTCAACATCCTGTTGACAAACTTGTTTACTGATCTTACACAAAATGTTTAACTAATGCAAATACAAAATGTTGTTTTGAAGGTTAACTGGTTGGCGACGAAAGCAACTTTTCAAACTCTTACTGACGCACTTGCGAACGCACGTGTTTGGTCTCGCGCTGCGACGATAAGTATAATATCGAGATTTCTTTAGTTTTTCCGGCGGAAAAAAACCTACCTACACAGTACCAGAATGTGCGGCTCGGCGTAACGCTTAAGAAAACCCATAAATAATCGAAATCGGTTGAGCCGTTTGGTTTTTGTGAAATAAAGTGTGTTTTCAGTGCTCATGTGTTACTGTGATTCTAAACTACAAGGCGGTAATCCGCGGCGTAAACATTTTACCGGGTGCTGTACCCGACTCCTGGACATCGATTTTTTTCGATTGGATAACAAAATGATACTTTTAGCTTGGGAACATTATTCAATAGTAGATAGCTAGATTTATTTGTATATTTATAAAACTTAATTTACTGTTATTTGATTAGTCAAGAATTATAAAAAGGAAAAATATAAATATAATTTCAAAATATTTATTGAAGAAAATGTTAATAAAATCGAACATGAACAGTCACATGTAAATTTAAAATAGAAACTAATGTCCACTCATTATCGCTCTCGAATTTCAAAATCTTCTAGTAAATTTCCTCAAACTGGCGATTGCACAAATTAGTTAAATTTGCCACTTCGATTGCTAACTCCTGCATGGTTGCGCTCAAAAATTGAATTAAATCTAGTTAATTCAGTTGTTAGCGTCACAAACTATTAACAATCACCTTCGCACCTAATACTAGTGAACCAAATTTACTTATTAAATATATGTGTTTTAAATATATATGTTTTATTACCCTTTTTACACGTTTTCAGGCTAGGGCGGGGCCGGGTCTGGGCTTCGCAGGGTGAAGTTTGATTATTCGCCTTTAGATGGCGTCGTAGTTTGATTAGTCGGCGATAAATGGCGTGGCGGAGGGTTGGTGTGATTATTCGCCGATAGATGGCGTCGTAGTTTGATTATGCGCCGACAGATGGCGTGGCGGAGAGTAGGTTTGCTTTTCCCCCGATAGATGGCGTGGCGGGCATGGTGGGGTAGGCTTGCTTATTCACCGATAGATGGCGTTGGCAGAAGACCTCGAAAGAGCAATTTTTGGCCCATTTCGCTAAAACGAAATGTTTTCTTAGATGCTAGCAGTAGTTTTACGACAACGGTGATCCCTGCCACTTCTGCCTGCTGGAGGTTGTTGTACGACTTTGGGGTAACATATGCTTCAAGGTTTAATTCGGTGCAGTATATACCGGCACCCGTTGCAGTTGTTGACTTGGAGCCATCAGTGTAGACATATAAATAAGCCTTTTGAGGCCAGCCTAATTTATCTTCTAGGCAAATCGTAAAGTTTTTTTACGAAATTATAACTAATTGTTGTTCGGTCTGTGGGGATATGCATTAGCGCATCTGGTGCCGCCATTGCCATGTTATGACCTAAAATTTTATAAGGGTATAAGGGTTACTTGTCTTGTAGATTTTAGCCTATGGAAAGTCCGGTACGCAGCCTCCCTCGCGAAGATTTCCAGAGATGGCAAGCATAACAGGGCTTCCATGGCACTACATAGAGTTGTTGTCATAGCTCCAGTGACGGCTAATGCGCCCACTCTCTGGGAAACTTTTGGGCAACTAATAGCGTTGTTTTGGGCCACCAGACGAGAGCGATGGTCTCACGACAGCCGCGTAGGTCCACTGGGTTTACTTTGGTCTCCAGTGGATTCATGGGAAAAAATCGCCATGTTTTGCCAATGGCTCTACGACACTGCCAGAAAGTTATGGTTGTTTTCCCGCATTTGCTATTCAGGTGCTCCTTCCAGGTTAATTTCTCGTCCAGAATGATGCCGAGAAATTTGTTCTTTGTGAAGAGGACTGTTTCTATCTTGGTTGGATTAATAGCCAGTGCATTTGTGTTGCACCATTTTTCGACTACATTCAGCACTACCTGAATAACAGCAGGCCCAAAACCTTTTTGGTTTAATTGCTGTAAGAGATCGTCTATTACTAGTTTCCAGATTACTAACGATAGGACGCCATCCAGTGGGCAATCCTTGATAGTGACCTTGGTGATTCTGTCCTCCCCATGGTTCTCTGGTTTAACATTTTCAATTACCAATTCCTATATTGTGTTTGGATGTCTTTATGCTGGAGCGCTGTTGTTATGCTGTGTATCGTAGTTCTATCGAAGACCCCTTCGATATCTAGGAATACGGCTAGCGCGTGTTCTTTGTCGTGGAGGGAGTCTTCAATTCTCGCTACAACATGGTGTAGAGCTGATTCTATCGAGTAGCCTGATGGAAAGACGTGCTGATTTTTCTGTAGAGGGTTGATTAGGGCCATCCCTTCTCTCATCTCTCTCTCTCTCTCTCACATAATCTTTCAATCGTTTTCAGAAATAAAGATGTAGGTCTAATTGGTCTTTATGATTTTGCAGTTACGTAGTCTGCTTGCCCGGATTTTGGGATGAAAATAACCTTGACGAGCTGCCACGCCGGTTGCCATGCTGTTAAAGCAAAGGATGCGGAATAGATATGATGCATTTCGCCTATAATATTCTCAAGGCCCCGCAGCAGCAGGGCTGGGAAATTACCATCCCTGCCTGCTGCCTTGTGGGGTGAAAAAGACGAGACGGTTCATCTTATCTCATCTTTCGAAAAGCATGCTTCAGCCAGTGATGAGCAGTTTGGGTCCTCCACCGTCCTGTCATCTTCAGTGTTTGGTATATAGCCTTTGCAGTCTGGAAAATGAGTAAGCCTTAGTTCTGTGATCGTTTTAAGGTGGGTTGATGTATCAGCCCTTTTAAGACGGTTGGGTGTTATATCTAGGTAGGACAGCAGGACGCAAGAGGTGCCAGAACCGGCGAATCCCTACTACTGCCGCCATCTTTGAAATATGTCACATGGGTTTCCACGCATGAAATTATCCGGCATCCCCTTGACTTACACCTCACGAAATTACGTCAAACTTTACCACTCGCGCCATCCATCGGCCAAAAATATCCCTAGCTCCTCCTTCACCTCTGGTCCAGATTCGGCTAATACTTGCTACTGTATTCCACTAAAATGAGCGGATACAACTACAAAGTGAAACATAGGAGTGGTAAGAAAATCACGCATTCAGACGCATTTTCAAGATATCCATGCCCGCAAGGGACCGAAGCGGATGAACAACAAGCAGTCTCGGTTCAGATTAATGACATAAGCCATAATATTGAACAAGGACGCATGTCAAAAGTCAAAAATTAACCTAAAAAATAACGACAATCTCAGTCATAATTTCCGTCACCACTACATAGTTGTTGAAAAGTCGTGCTATGCGCATGGTGGCTCAATCTCATTGGCAACGAATAGGAAATATTCCACAGGAGTTGAGATTTGGCGAACTTCTATGTCAAGCGCTTATATTAATTCCGCAATCATATACCGTAACATGCTAATTCACATACAGGAACTATTTATGTTATATCTTATATTAATATTGTCAATCATAAACTGTCCTTAAGTGTGGTATGCCAAGTTGGTCTGGTGCGCAGCAGTATTGGTTGCTTGCAGTACTTTGTCCACTACAATCGGTATGATGGTGCATAATAAATTACATACTCCTACAAGAAATTCCTTTTTTGTTTTTTAATTCCAAGGCTTTTTTTGCGCGGACATTAGTTTTAAAACTTTCAAACAAATTTAAAGTTTTAAAATAGGCATCGTGAATGATTTGCATTTTTCAGTAAAATGTGTGCCAATTTCGGACCAGCATACCTTCCCAAAAAGTCTACCATTTATTGAAAAGTCAATAAAAGTTTCATACAGCTGCGGAAACGTGGAAACACAAATATGTTTTTATTTTATTTTAAACACATTTTATTTAATAGTAAGCGAATATGTTATTGACAAAGATCATAAAATTAAAAATAGTTGTTTATTCTTCGAGCGAAATGCTTTAACTTTCTATGTCGATACAAGTTCGGCTGATGACAATATGATTTTCCACAAATGTTGCATTGATATCTTTTAAATACCTTACCTAGAATTTAAAAAACAATTTATTTTAGGCGAAAGTTTTAAATGATTTGGAATTAGTTTAGGTTAAAATCCACAACAATTATTAAACTTATTGGTATTTATGCATTTCAATTATTCCTAAGTAAAAAACATTTACATTCTTAAGCATTTGTTTATTTTAAAAATATAGGTGTTTGAAATGTTTGAACTTTATATGTTTATCAACGTGTCCTTTTTGGTAAGCTCTATAATTACAAATAGGACATTCAAAACTTTTAAATTTATTGCATTCGTATTTGTAATGGCGACTAAGACTTGGCTGATGAACGTACGATTTACCACATTGTTTGCAAATGTATTTCCTCAATAGAGGACTTTCGTTATCCGGATCTGAAACAAGCAAATTATCTATTTCATCCAAATGTTACATTTGAAAATATAAATTTTTTAACACAACATAAAATATCAACTATGCTACAAAAGATTTAAGGGATATATGATAGTATAAAATTTTTCCAAATGGAATTAATTAAAAGAGAGATTACGTGTGAATCTTGTTCCCTGTAAAGTGGTTATAATACTGAATAGTAGAAGGTACTAAGGAATATAGTGTAACAGAACGGGTAGGGTATGCCGGTGAGTGATAAAACGAAATGGGTGTAGGTAAATTCAGTGTAAATAGTTGTACGCACACACAGTAAGTAACAATCTAATTATCCAATCTCTTTATTGAATCACCAGATAATAATGGTGTCAAACCAACGACTTATCTCCACGTGCTCGCAGGCACGTTAATCAGAATAATTATTATAAATAATTATTATATATTAATGTGTTAGTTACCAGAATCACCGATCGCAAACCTGAACACGACGAAACGAACACGGACGGTAGCTGGGAAGGGCCATTTACTCATCTAAACAGCAGGCGGATGCCAAGGGCGTGCTTGGAATTCAAACCGGCTAACGATCTACATCCGCATCAGACCGGGACCACGAGGGAAAAGAATAATGACACACGCGATACTCGACGCAATCCGCGAAATCGCAGGCAATTGGACTAACGAGCGCGCTCCAGAGCGCACGGAGGAAACCGAATGGACCAACTCAGATATGTACGGATCAAGCGATGCTGTAAACGGTCGAGGATGGCTTCCGTGAAATTGTCCCCGCAGCGCTCCAGTGAGTGAATTAGTGAGGATGACCGTTTCGCAGCAAAATACTGAGAAACGCGGTACGGTTTTTCAAACAATGGCATGAACTTCTTTGTCTCCATGAGTGGATCACCAGGTACGGAATATGCCTTCAGCAATACTAGATCGCACACGGAAAGGTAGGGGCGAACTTTCCCGTAACAGTGAATTAGGTGGTAGACCAAAATGCAATTTGCAAGCGACGAAACCGGTCGACTCGTGCGGCACCTGATTCAAGAAACGCTGCAACGACGGAATGGTTTGTACGGTGGTAGGTACGCAAAAGCCGGTTTATTTCCCGCGCTATTCTCTCCGCAGGGTTTGGCTAGGGACGTTTTCACGCAACGAGTTTCTTATGCCGACTACTTTTTGTCCAGCTGTTATGCTTCAGGCAAATGGGTTAGTAATTTCTGCATATCCGGAACGTGCAAGAAATGCTCCCGATCCAAGACTCACGATTGCCGGGCACTGAAGCACGAAAAGGCGGATGCCGCGAAAAAGCGTCGTAGTTCTGCGCACCGGACACGTAGACAACGAAAAACTTGTAATCTTGGAGAGCGAGAACCCACCGAGAGATACGAGGCCATTGCAACAGACAATGATTTAGGTAGCTTAGAGCCAGGTATCGTTAAATATTAAGAACGGTCGACCGATGAGAAACACATGCCATTTCCTCAAGGCAATTACCACAGCTAGCGCTTCCTTTCTGACATAGTGTAACGGCGTTCGCGATCGAGCAACAACTGTGACATGCGATGCGATGCGCATTGTACCTCTAACGGTGCATCGCGAACAGGTTGTCTTAAAAGCGTTTCGTATGACAGAATGTCTTTTACCAGTTTGCTGCTCGTGCTCCCACATCCAGTGAGTAATTTTCCCCAATGGCGGGTCAATCGCTCAACCAACTCAGAAAACGCGGGCACGACCGCACGTCAAAGTTCGCGAGTCCCAAAAAAAGTTTGAACTTGCTTCAAATTTGAAGGCTTGGGAAATTCGCAAAGCCCATGTACACGCTCTGGGTTCGGCTGGCGTCCGCGACGATCGAATACAAACCCCAGGAACTCCACGCTGTCACAGAAAAATAACATTTCGAAAGGTTTAGCGTGAAACCTGTTTGCCGCAGTAAAGAAAACATCTGTCATAAATGTTGAGCAGGCTCATCGAAACTGCCGGACGCGATCAGGAAGTCGTCCAGGTATACGTGAGCAAGTTAGCCCGACAGATTAGCCCGAGAATTAAGTCGATACAGCGGATAAAAGAGCTCACGGCAGTATTAAGTCCAACCGGTAACACGTTAAATTGATACGCCCGAGTACCAACTGGAAATCCGGTATAAGCCCTATGTTCTGGCTTCAGTGGGATCTGCCAATACGCTGACCGAAGATCCAGCCGGGACATATACTTGACATTCTGCAGAGAGTGGAGAATTTCTTCGACCGGACGCGGTAGCACAGTGTCCGCCAGCAAGACAGAATTAAGACGCCGCGCGTCAAGATAAACACGGACGGATGTCCTTCTTGACCACCGTCATGAGGGGACTACTGAAAGGCGTATTCACCCTGGAGATGACACTCGGATGTCCATCTTTTCGATTTCCGTTTCCACGGCTGCGTGATGAGCAAGAGGGATCGGGTATTGACGCACGGAAAACTGAACGTGCGACCCAGACTTTCACTAAATAGTTCACACTCCTCTTGAAGGAGGTGACCGAAATGATTGCGTTGATTAATGTCAAAATTGAGAGATGCGACGATGCCTTTTATCTCATCCCCGAGTATAGCGACACTTGGTGATTTTGTAGGAACTGGAGATTTGGAAAGCGAACACAGACGCAGTGATTGAGTTTTTATACCTGGTAGGTGCGGTGCACACGTCTCAGGCATGGTAATCAAGAAATCAATCCTGAGGATTACGAGTGAAAGCACCCTATCTTTCGAACCGATGGAAGCATCGAAAGCCAGAACAAAATCCATGCCAAAAACTATGGCGAATTCTAAACCGGGAATTACTAAGCACTCAAAATCGTGTTCACCCAAGGAAAAAAGGAACAAGGGTTGGTGTGGCACTTTCAAAGGTCGCCCTTTGAAAGCACCACGAACAGGCATTCCTTGAACAGGGAAAAAGGTAAGATTTAGCACGACAGATGTAACAAAGGAAAGGTTTGTATCCACAAGAGTTAGCCACTGCATTTTGCCGGAAGACAGGACAATTGTAGCCAATTGTAGCCAATTGTAGACGCTAATGAATCGCATACGTAATGTGCCACTTTACAGGGATCTTGAAGGACACCTAGGACAGGATCGGTGTTAAGCGCCCTTTCATGCAGTCGAGTCGGCGGGCTTAGGTTGCGTGAGTCATTTCTCGAAGCATCTTTGGAGTCACCCTGTTCGAAATCGTCAGAATTTAACGCGACCTGCGCAATTCGTGAAACCGGCCACGTATCACGCCCATGAGTAAGCGGGCGATTGGCAGAGGCAGATCCCGAAGAAAGCTGCGAATGTTCCAGACGCATGTTCGATGAAGTTATCGAAAAATTTGTGTTGGAATGCACCCGCGAATTGATTTCATCCAATTCACGAAGCAAAGCCGTCGCTTCCCGAATCGAACCCCCGCTAGTCGTGAGCCGATGTGTGTTGGGAAATGCGCCGCGATGGAACACACCAAATACGACTCCTTGTAAGGTGGTGTTAGATATTCAGCCTTTGTCGCTAGACGCACGAAATAACTCACGCAACTGCCATCGCTTACACAGTGAACACCAGAGCCCCCTTTATACGAAGCTGCCCTTGTCGTTCCTCGTTCATGCCCCCAGAACTCGGTCATAAAGGCCTGTCGGAAGTTGACGTAAGTCCAACACCCGTCTAAGGTGTACAGCGCCCATGACCCGGCGTCCCCCTCGAAGCGCACCGACCGCGACCAGGGCCTCAAAACACCCGCACTACTGCGTTCAGAAACAGCACCGGGTGAATATTTCGTCCATTGAAACGCAGTAACGTCACAAACAGTTTTGCGGCCTTAGTTACATCGTCTCTGGTATTGTTTTCATATTTAATACGCATTTTCATATTTAATACGCAAACAATTACCGACATTGTTTGGATCATGCTGATTAGGCATGAATTTAAACCATTAGCGTTAGGTGGCACCTCAGATGAAACAATGTCCGTAACCGTCTACCTGTCTGCATCAATATTGAGGTTATGGTTAAAGTTTACATTGTTAACAGAATGAGTAATGTTACCATCCGCAACATATCCGTGATGCGAACCACGATACACGGTCAGGTTTTACTCCCTGAACAAAATATTGTCTTTGTACGTTGTTTTAGTTTTCGTTAAAACGAACGTTTGTGTTATGCAGATTGTTGTTTGTGTGAGAAGATACCCAGCTGCGAGCTGATAACACAAACTAGCGACTTCGCAAAACTTAGGTTGTCGCAAACGTTGTTCATGTTCCAAGCGGTCTCCCTCGCCTCTGTGTTGTTTTAGGTCCCGAGGGTAGACCCCATCGTACACAGTTCTCGAGTCGCCAGACAATAAACTCTCTTTGAGCAACTCGCCATAACTGCGCTGAGTTTCCTAAACTCGCCTGAAATATTGTTTGGTTTGAATTCGTCGTTGTTAAACGCGCGAGTGTCAGGGTAAGTATTTAAGGGTTGGATTAATTGTATTATCTGTGGGGTTGAGTTGATGCTGTAGACGCTGCAGCTGTTGGTGAACCTCCCACAGCACCTAGTTGGTCATCATTAAACCCATGCGGCGAGACGAACATCCATGCGCAGTGGCGAATGCTGCAAGGGCATCATGAACACCAGGCCTCAAGTTGGGCGCCAAATATGTAACAGAACGGGTAAGATGGAGGGCCTACCTCAACCAAAACGGTGTGCCAGTGAGTGATGAAACGAAATGGGTGTAGGTAGATTCAGTATAAATAATTGTAAGCAAACACAGTAAGTTACAATCCAAATATCCAATCTCTTTCTTGAATCACTAGATAATAATGGTGCCAAACCAACGACTTATCTCCACGTACTCGCGGACACGTTAATCAGATTAAGAATCTAAAACTTATGTGTTAGTTATCAGAATCACGCAAAACTGAATACAACGAACACGAAAACGGAGGGTCCCTGGGAAGGGCAGTCATTCACTCACTTAAACAGCAGGCGGATGTGCGAATAAGCCTCGGAGAATCACAGCCAAGGGCGTGCTTGGAATTCAACCCGCCTAACGGCCTACGATCCGTCTCGGAGCGGGACTATCACGGAAAAGAATAAAGGCACACGCGACACTCGACGCGATGCGCAAAATTCCGGGCAATCGGACTAATGAGCACGCACCAGGGGGCACGGAGGAAACAGAATGGACCGTGCGATGGGTTGTATCGTATGTAGTCAACCAATTCCGTACCAAGAACATATGTTCAGAGCCGAATTGCTGGAGTTAGTTAAAAAGGCTGCCATTGCGCCACATTAAGTCGTCGATGATATGGCCAGATAAGCAGGAATAGAAGTTTTGCGAATACCGAAAGACTCCTCATCATCGAATTCAGAATTTGAATAATTTTGTTGTTGCAATTTCTATTTTCGTATTTTATAATGTTATAACACACAAATTTAAACTATGTTACTTGAATTGCGTTCCTAATAAATATATGTTAGTTATATGTGGCAGTTAATTCGCCACGTGATGACACACTCAACTAATCCTTTTCTAGTTTATAAGAATAACACATTTGAAATTTGGCGCCATTATTAATATACTCGTGTAAAACTAGCCGATGCACTTTTCGTACTCCTCATGCCAAGGTTATAATTTTCTTTTCATTGTATTGCATTTTGAATTTTTATCTAATTGAGGTAGACAAGAAACAGTCGCGTGGAACTCAGGATGACAAACACAGGGGCGTGATGGAAATGCTCCTTTCATCCCTTGTTGCACCATATATGAATTTAGAAGTTCGTTTGTTATAATAAAACGGAAAAAAGAGCAGAAAAGCGAGTTTTTCACCTACTATTTAATTTTTTCGTGCAATCTTCTCGTTGTAATCGAGGTGTTATTGTGGTATGAAATTGACAAATTTCTATTTTAGGTTATCGCGTATAAGGTGGCGCAACGGCTATAAAAATGCCACATTATTGCCTAAACAAGTCTGCAAAAAGTGACTGTTTTTTAACTTTCCGATACTACCGAAGGTATGTACAGGAAAGTATCGGATTCACCCCAAAAATTCCATGTCGTGTTTTCAACAGATCTCCACGAATCGCGCTTCCTGAGTCAGAAAAATGGTTTTTGGCCTGAAGTCCGTGTGTGTGATGGTGTGATTGTATGTCCGCTGTGGACCAAGCAACAGATCGGAACGGCACACAGGTTCTGTCCCGTTGCGAGCAGACGTGGTTCGAAATTCAGCAAAATCGGTTGGTAAAGAAGGGCACTAGGACACATAACGTAAATGTCAAACAAAAATTTGCGAACCATGGCCAAACAAAGAACACGTTCATATAGGTAGTGCAAGTCTGTCCATTTCAAC
>JARJEB010022552.1:0-24791 GCA_030264535.1 Liometoxenus newtonarum
TTTTTTTCAAATTTTGAATTCAAAAATCCAATAAATATTAGGTAGATAGTTAAAAATCCAAAAAAAAGTTTTTTGATATACTTAATACCTAAACTTGTGGATATTTGATACTTTGATATGCGCTTTCTCTTCCATTTTCTGTTACCCAAATTACTTTCCTGCAGTTTTATGAAAGAACTGAAAAGACGTGCGCCTAACTAGGATGTCTTTTGTGTAACTGTCGGAATATTTTTCCATCAGATTGTCTAATCACATGTATAATACTATTTTTGCTGCGTAGGCTAAGTATACTTATTTGAAATGGGAATAATACCTGCGAAGTTCGTGAACTACCGAATATGTCGTTATACATATAAAGAAACGAATGACATATTGACAATACAAAATGGCCATCATCGACGATTATGCTTGCTATTTGTATACATAATCTGCGTCCCATCATATTCTCAATATAGGTATAGGAAAATAAGTTATAATCGAACAGATTACCAAGAGATTCTACAACGAGATTATCTTATTTGTTATAATACCACTCCATCAACTCACAACTGAACTGATCTGATAGTGATAATGGCATTAAAAAGTGGTTTACAATTTCATTTTAATATAGTAAATTTTATAATTAGGCTTATAGGTTAAGGAATGTTCGAAAGAAAAATACTATATACATCAAATTATTCAAAAACACATTTTTTAGGTAAGTATTTGAAAAATTATGTCACTGTACAAGTAGTACTGGTCGCAAAGTTTAACGATTACTTAACTAACGTAAGTTTAGTAAGTTTAGTTTATTCTCTCGTAGCACGCCCTGCAGGGGCGGATTTACCAAGGCAAACTAGGTATTTGCCTAAGGCCCAGGCTTAAGGGGGCCCATTATCAAGCAAATTTTCAATCAAATTTTAATTTTATATTATTATATGTTTAATGGGGGCCCATATTTATATTATTATATTTTTACTGGGGGCCCATTATGAAAACTTTGCCTAGGGCTCAACATTGTCTAAATCCGCCACTGACGCCCTGGATAGGGAAAAGTTTCATTCGGTATACCGCTCGGGAACAGACTTACGGCGCGGAAGTTTAGTTATTCTTTCTTATCACGGACAATTCAGTATATAATAGCAGAAGAAAGTCTCCCTTCTGATATCCGTCATCCGCGTTCCTTCCCACCACTAAGTCATTTTAGCAAAGAATTTGTCGGAGAGAAACCGAAAGTCGCAAGTTTAGTTATTCTCTTTTAGCACGCCCTGCAGGGGCGGATTTACCAAGGCAAACTAGGTATTTGCCTAAGGCCCAGGCTTAAAGAAGCCCATTATCAAGCAAATTTTCAATCAAATTTTAATTTTATATTATTATATGTTTAATGGGGGACCATTTTTATATTATTATATTTTTACTGGGGGCCCATTATGAAAACTTTGCCTAGGGCTCAACATTACCTAAATCCGCCACTAACGCCCTGGATAGGGAAAAGTTTCATTCGGTATACCGCTCGGGAAGAGTCGTACGGCGCGCAAGTTTAGTTATTCTCTCTTATCAGGGACAATTCAGTATATAATAGTAGAAGAAAGTCTCCCTTCTGATATCCGTCATCCGCGTTCCTTCCCACCACTAAGTCATTTTAGCAAAGCATTTGTCGGAAAGAAACCGGAAGTCGCAAGTTTAGTTATTCTCTCGTAGCACGCCCTGCAGGGACGGATTTACCAAGGCAAACTAGGTATTTGCCTAAGGCCCAGGCTTAAATGGGCCCATTATCGAGCAAATTTTTTTCCTTCCCACGACTAAGTCATTTTAGCAAAGCATTTGTCGTAAAGAAACCGGAAGTCGCAATTTAGTTATTCTCTCGTAGCACGCCCTGGATAGAGAAAAGTTTCATTCGGTACCGCTCGGGTACAGTCGTAAGGTGCGCAAGTTTAGTTATTCTCTCGTAGCAAGGACATTATATATTAGTAGAAGAAAGTCTCCCTTCTCTAATCAACCGTATATTGTCATTGTCCTTATAGGATTTATCGCATTATCCTGTGAATGTTGTATTAGATTGTTTTCCCCCCCTTTTTATCAACACATGTGTGAAAATGTACAATCTGATATCCGTCATCCGCATTTGTTGCCACCACTAAGTCATTTTAGCAAAGCATTTGCCGGAAAGAAACCGGAAGTCGTAATAAGGCTTCACTGCGTGCATGGGATGCGTGATGCATACTGTGAATCGTTAAAAAGTCAGAGTTAGCCACATCCTATCCGGCGGCATGTTCGTTCACCCTTTTCATTTTCGAAGTTCGATGGCTTCCTTACAATTTTTCCGCACTCACATCCATTTATCTATCGCATTCAACATGAACATTTCTACTTCATTCAAACGTCAACTTCGGACAAGTTCATCATCACGCTTCGTCAGGTTTTAAGAAGCACCGATGAGGTGTGCTTGTAATCGTACGGTTTCATTTTTAGAATTAAAAAAATGCAAGCAACTCACGAAATACTTTTAATTAATTTCAACAATTACCTCTCAAAGTTTTAAAAGTACCAATAACTTTATTAGAGCAAGACTTGGTGTGTGGCGCTTTTTTCTCAATACAAATAAGCATAAAGTTTACACACTCGACTAAATATCTATGGGAAATGAACGTGTTCTCTATTGTGTAATCTTTTCGTACGGTTTATGTGTTTATAAAACTCGTATACACAAAAATGCACAGCGTGAACACTGAACAAGAGGCCCCTCCTGACCTGATGGTAATATTTATACATCGTTGAGATGCGTTCGAGTACTTTGAATTGGTCTTTTTGCGGTGAAACTGGTGAAAGAGGAAGGTTATTTTGTATTCACAAGGCAGCGTAGCAGCAGCAGCAGCAACAGGAACAGCAGGAACGGTGCACATCATTGACGGATATGCAGTCAAGTCCCATCGATGACGGACGAACACACAATGCTATACAGTCTGTCAAGTACGGGTAGCACTATAAAGAACAAGGGCAAAAGGAAAAGAGCAAACGAGAGAAGGTAAAGGTATAACACTGAAACCATCTACAGGGCCTCTCATCCACGGGCTCACGGGGTCTCTTTGTAAATATATACAGAACACACAACTTGATATTACAAAGAGTTTTACAAAGCACATGAATGTGTGGCCTGGTGGTATTGTGTGAACACCGGCTACTTGAAAAACTGGAGAACTCTACTTTCAAGTGGTTCAGGTAGGTATATGGGCAACATTTGTGTATTTATAATGGTGATGATAGGTAGTTAGCTATAGAAGAAGAAGATGGATAAGGAATTATAATGATGGTGATCTATTGGGCATGGCGCCCTCAAATTTTCGTTCCGTGCGGGTTGTAAATAGTCGGGTTATATAAGTAAATATGAATGGGGATGTATAGGTAAGTTCGGATGTTGTATTTCTTAAAGTGGTGTTCCACTGGTAAGTACACATTTCCATGCAGCAGGAAAATCCACGCATTTTTCAATTCATTCCACTTTTCGTTATGATGACGTCATGCAGCGGCGTAACCAGAATTAGTTCTTGGGGGGTGCAGTCGTAGGAAATAAATTATAAATAATACAGCCAGCAGGAAGCAAATAATCAGTTAATTATATTTATAAAACAAATCATAAATCATAAATCATTTCAGAATAACCTATATATAAAAAAATTGGAAATTTTGGGGGGTGCAATTGCACCCTTGCACCCCCTGGGTACGCTAGTGACGTCATGGAACTAATATTAATCAGCTGATCTGGACCACTAAGCAGTATGACGTCCAAGAATAACACTTATGCACCGACAAGGCTCCAAATGTCTTCGTTCGAGGTCGTGTTCTCGTTGTATGTAGTGAATGCAAACGAGAACATGAACTCGAACATGAACGAGCTGATCCTGGCCCGGATCAGCTGTTCCATGAGAAGATCAAATAGGTCATCCGGGGGAATGGATGCATGCATCATCATCAATCATCATATATGTCATCATGAATTTCTGGGGATTTGCAGTGATTTTTGCAGTACCAACATAAACAGTTAAGTTGGTATCATCAGCGGTTAGCTTGTATCAGCTGTTTCTTTGTTTCTTCGTTTCGGCATCTGCATGCAGAGTTAAAATAGTCTCTTGTGTATAAAGTGCGAACATCAGATAATGTTTAAAGTTGGCAAAAACAAAATTCGCTTGGATTTACGCTCAAGGTTGAAGAGTTGCAACAGTGTGACGTGACTGGCGGTGTGAATGCAACAGTGGGAACGGAACACAAACACCACTTTAGACTGAATTTACACTGAGCGAGGAAAAAATTATTTTCCTACGGCCACTATGAAATGACACACTTTCTCCATAAGTTAGTTAGCTAGAAAGTTGACGATTACTCACAGCCGTACAAAGTAATACGGAAAAGTCATAACTATGGTAACATACCAATACCAACCAAACAATGTTGAAATGTAACTTTCCCGCACTCCATTTAAATAACATTGATTTTGGTGCACTCGCGCGATGTGCAGCACACGACTTCGTCTCGTGCTTCAAATTATCGCGTTAGTGAGAAATTGAACATATATACTTTCCAAACTTGTTAGGTAAACTACTATTACCACGAAAAGTTCTTTCCTCCAGTACACATGCGCATTAAATCAGTATTTCGTTTCCTCCATTACATATAGGCGCACAAAATCCAAATATCTCGTTTGTCACTCTGCACAATCGCACATGCACATGCACATGCACATGCACATGCATGATCACCAAATCACCATGGTTAATATGATCAGTCAGATTTCAATTTGTTACATTAGCACAAACGTCATAAAATCAAGAAATGTCAATGCATGTGAAATATGTGAATGAAATTAAATTATAAATTGTAATTTTGATTTAAACAATGTGTTCGGCGAAAAGGCATCGTGTGCTACTCGTGCAAACAACGCCGCAAATCGATGCTCGTGTGAATTGAAGCGCTCGACGACGTCTCGCGCTCCATACGTTCACAAGCGCATGGATTTGACTGCTTTTCGCACTAGTTGCACAATATACTATTCCGGAATTCCGGACATTTGTTAAAAGTAAGAAGGAATGTGTTAAATTTGCATGATGATTGTAGAATTGTGGTAATGTCACAATTTTCCCAATTGTTATTTTATTTTATTTTAGATTTAACGACGATTCCACTTTGTAGAGTCTTCATAAATTAAATTTGAAACTTGCATTATATGTATTGAAATTTATTTCCTCATACATCTATATAAATACCTTTTAACTTGTAGACTGTGGTCTTATCTAATTAATTTAAAAGTATTTTTCGTTTCTGCATGACGTAACTAATTCGAGAAATATTTGATTTAGTTTTGTAAAGCCAAAATGTGTCTTGAGAAGATTTAGATTTAGGTAAAAGACCTTAAACAGTCAGCGCACATTGCTCGTAAACAGAAGTAATGCCCTTTGTACTTACAAACACGAACACAATAATCCTTAAAACCCCTCTGCAGCTCCGCATCTAAAAAGATCCATCGCATACGACTCTTTGGAAAACCCAAGCAATCAATAGAAAAAAATACACCAGAAAAGCAAACTGGAAAAAGGTCCAAACAAAAAGAGAAACTATTCCGCATGATTTGATGGGCATAATAATCGGAGGGCTTGTGCAAATGTAATAGCTGGAGCACTCAGATTTTTAGACTTTGGAAGCAAAAAGAAATCAGATTTTGATCATTTGGGCGCCTGATCATTGATGTTTATCAGCTTATTCAAAAACAATTTACAGATGAACTTTTTGGGATTTCTATTCTTTAAAGTCTTAAAATTTCTGATTCTTTGCGTTTATTCACCTGCAACGTGAGTACTCCTATAGGTACTTACTAACTTCATGGTTCATGATAAGTATAATGAATCATCACCCACAAGTATATAGTTAACAATGACTTGTACACGAGCCCTATTTTAATTTGTCAGTCCATCCATCCGTTCTAGATCATCCCTTTTCATTCTGAATGGAGTAAATGAGATGAAGTAACCTGTACTCAGTACAGTATCGTATGCTATAGATCAGGGGTGTCCAACCTTCCCGATTCCGTCGGCCATGTTGCACGACATCGAATTACATTGGGCCGCAAAAAATCTTAACTTTGGATGTATAAATAAAGTTTACACGTTTCCGCACACATACGCGAGTAGAAGGATAGAACGGGTTCTGGACCCGCCTGCAGATGGGGATTTAACATGGCACGCCTTACCGAAAAAAGGGGAATGGGACTCCTTACATACACGCCTTACGTAGTCAAGCGTGCCATGTTAAATCCCCATCTGCAGACGGGTCCAGAACCCGTTGTATCCTTCTACACAAATTGTAAGAACATACACCGCCATTCTTCGCGCAATTCGTAGCCAGTAGTTGAGTTAGCACAGAGTATAAATTTTTGTCAAAAATTATTTTAGAAGATTAATTTGAATTTTTTACTTTCTGACTTTTATGCTAACAGAGGTACCTTCACTACCTTCAAGAAAAGAAAGATGTAGAAAATCTCATGTTTCAAGTAAATTTGCGATTTTTTGTTGGGCCGCATACGGGCCGCGGGTTGGACACCCCTGTGTTAGATAGTAGGGTTTGTTACATATACCCCATACGCTTCACCTCATCGAAATAAATGAATAACGCTGCCGTATGCTACCTCTACCTACGTCCTACGGTAATGCTAGTGAGCTGTTTAATAACGTAATTTAATTAAGTCTCGGTCACACACGTGCCGGCCCTTTCGTCATCCTTATTCTTTCCACCTTTATTGTAACATGCGCATGATGATTGAGTGTGAACGACGCGATGCGTCGCTGGTGGGTGACTACTGACTAGTAGTGCAAGTGAGTATGTTAATAATAACAGTGGGACAATGTATGTATGTACCACTGGGCACTGACTACCACACAATGTTATTCCGTCTTCGTCTTGTGCGCACTAAACCAAGTTAAAATCATAGCAACCAGAGTAACGCTTGTCGATGTGATCCCTAGTGAATTATAGAGCAAATGATCAGATGATAATTATAGTCTTCTAATTCAGTTATCTACAGGGTGTCCCAGACCAAACGATACAGCGGAAAATGGCAGATTCTGCATAAAAAACTGAGTAAGAAAGTCCAATAACAAAATGTTCAGGGAAACATCGTTTTTAAACGGGAAGCAATTTTAAGTTGACCAATCAGAGAGCTTTCCCATGTTCATAAACCACCTGTTTCAGGAACTCAGTGGTTGCTATGACATATTGTTGATCGGGCCATAATTTCTTTGGTCGACTGTAAATAATTTAGGTAATGTAGTTTATCTGTCATCCGTCAGTCCGAATTCCAGTCGTCCAAATGAATCGTTATAAATTCGTAAATAACAACCACTCAGTTCCTGAAACAGAGAGCTTGGGAAAGCTCTCTGATTGGTCAACTTAAATTGCTTCCGGTGCTTCCATGAACATTACTCAGTTTTTCATGTAGAATCTGCCATTTTCGGCTGTATCGTTTGGTCTGCAACACCCTGTATAAGAAAGAGTAAATGATAAACACACAATAAATTACTCTCTCTCTCTCTCTCTCTCACTCTCACTATCTCAATAATGAATATTGCAGAACAGTAAATGTTTAGTGTCCACGTGAGACTGACAACAACATAATAACTTGCAACGATGAACAATAAATATGTATTGGTCAAAAGTTAATTTTTCGTTAACATCAAACGTTATTGTTTCTAAACAAAAGATTGTGGAATGAACCGTCCGTCCGTCTGTCTTTAGTCGGTTCCATATTGCGAATTGATATACACCTATGTATGCACTTATAAAAGCACATTTTGTTTGCGAAAATTAAACGAAAATGAATGACATGATCGAATTAGTCTTCATATTTCAGTCGTATTTACTCAGTTTAGCATTGGTTTTTTTGGGGGGCGTTTAGGCGTGTTTCAGATGCTTGTTGCCGATTACTAAAAGAAATTTCATATTACTTGTGATGGAATCGTCAATTCAACGTTTGCGTGCTTTTTGTTAAATAGCGCTAAGAATATGTGCATGAAACAAAATTAAAACGGAGGCCACCGAGGCTCAATTACAAATAAAATAAACAAATAAAGAGCGAAATCATTAGTAAGTAATTAGGTACTTGGTAATTGATAACTTGTAGGTGTAGGGCATAGGTTCGGGGCGAGGCGAGGCGAGGCGGGGCCGGGGTGGGATTGAAAGGAAATCAACAAACGTGCTTGCAAAATGATAATAATAAACGAAAATTGAAACGAAATAAAGACTGCAAATGCACTCACCACAAATCGATTGACTTTTGCACGTGGAGCTTTTTGTTCGTCGTGTTGACCGACTCCGCCGCCTTTCATCGATTCGAAACGGGCTCGTAAACTGTTAAAATTGACATTAGATAAACGAGTGTGCGAGAGAGAGAGAGAGAGAGAGAGAGCGAATTACTCACGATTTGGTAGATTCGATTTGAGATTGTTCCTCTCCGAATTCCTCAATAAGATTCACCGAACTATTGTTCTGTTCGCGTTTGATTTCGTTCGCCTCCCACTTTTCAAACTTGGCCCTCAACTGCTTTGCCCTCGCAGCCTTCTGCGCCTCCATGAGATCCACGTCGCGTCCGCCGTTTTCTTCCTGTTTTTGTTCGTTGTCTGACTCGCCATCCTCAATCGATTCGGACGCCTCCTCGTCCGACTCGGACGACGCGGAACGCACCGGCTCCGGTGGCGGCGTGAATCGTTTCAACGGTTTTGGTCCCATCGGCACGTGCTCCCTACTCAAATCCTCTTCCATCTGCCGAAACTTGTTGAGCATCTTTTTCGCGGTCTGCGTTTTTACGGCCACCACCGAATCTTCTACGTGCTCCTCGTCGGCACGGATCACTTCCGGGTCGCGATACACTTCCCTATCTGGACTGCCCACCTAAGCGAAGGAAAGAAACCGCATTAGTCGGGCATTATAGTTAGTTGAGTCATTACGATGCGTGGAACAACACGACAATCACATGTAATGTGGGAAGTTAGCTAGCTGTAAGTAAAAGCATAAACACGTGTATTATTAGCGTTTGGATTATTATGTTGGCAAGCCAACAAACACACGTATCTTGCATGGCACCACCTTAACTTGGCCGTCACGTGGCGGCGTGATCCTAAATCGTTTGCGCTCAATCTCAGGCTCCTTGTAAGTTTCAAAGAATTTGAATCGTTTCTGAATATCCTTTGTCTCAACAGTGACGTCCTCCAATTGCTGGGTGGACTTGACGACGTCAGCCTCGGGGAGGGACACGTTCGAAGTTTGTCGATTAAAAATCTAACAAATGCGGGTTACTTTAATTTCCTCTCTCCACCCACCACACACTCAACCATTTTCTACGTTTCACCTATAAATGCGCACCGTAGATTTGTGTCAACTCTCGTACTCACCTTACTAGCACTCTTTTGTGCTGGCACCAGCAGGGGCGGCGGCGCTTTCGTGGCATTCGCATCCAGCTCTTTGAAAATTGAGCGTGACTTTTTGCTAATCTCGCTCTCATACACCTCCTCTTCCTCGTTTGCTGATCGAATCTTGGCAGCGTCAACTTCCCCTTTCTCGAAACGCTCCTTGATCGAACGCGTATCGGTGATTTCGATCGACTCGGTCCGTTTCACAGACGCACCGCTCTCCGACTCCATGACGGCTTGTTGATACATTTCTTTCATTTTACCTTGTTTGCCCTGAAAAGCGCACGCACGTCTTACAGCAAAGCAAGAACGACGTAAGAGCGTGTAAACGTACCATAAACAAACGATTCCGTATATTCTGTATCTCCTGTTTGCGTTCCTCGCGGCGCTCATCGCGCCCATTCTGCTCCCCATGCTCCCACTTGTTCTTCACATCTGACATGCCAGTAAAGTGGAACGGTTTTTCGCGATGGGCGCGTTTCGCCCGCACCAAGTCTGCGTCCTCATCTTCCTCCTCCTCCTCCTCCATCTCCTGCTCCTCCTCGGTGGAGCTCTCTTCGATAGGTATGCCGTTCAGCGAATCGTCGGCTACCCCAATGTCCATGCCTTTCGCTTGGAAACGCGCCAACTTTGATAGGATCGATGGAGAGCGTTTCACGTTCACTGCCGATGCGAAACGTTCGACGCCTTCTTCTCCTTGCTGCCGATGGTGTTCGAACACCTGGAAGCGCTCTTTTACGTTCAACGATTGCAACTCTTCGAGGCCTAGGTCTGGCTTATCGCTTGCTGCAAAAACAGTGCACATTAATGGCGGGCTCTGAAGTGGAACGACGAAACAAATAAAAGGGTTTGTTTGTTTGTTAATCGAGTTTTTTGCACACCATCAACCCCGTTAGTTTAGTTTCTTTACAACACCAAACGCTATACCTCTAACAACGTCCGGGGGCAATTCTTCCGGTTGGTTTTCGCGTATGATGAGCTCGTGCTTGCGCGGTTTCTCTGTACAAATTTATCGAATAAATTAAGTGACCACGAACACACTTCCATTCTGAAAGTCTCGAAAGTTGGAAATAATTTGCAGGGAAATACTTACGTGGCGCCTCCTCCTCTTCGACAGCTTTCGGCGCAAACAACGCTTTGAAATGGGGCTTACAATACAAGGTGCCTTCGTGGCTCTGATAAGTGTCGACACTGAAATTGTAATCAAATGTATAAAAATGTAAAAGTACCTAAATGCAAAGTGACAAATTCTTTGACAAACTTTTTTTATTTTGATGACAAAAACTTACGTCATTTGTTTATTGCATTCAGTGCATCGAAAACAGTTTTTGTGCCATATTGAACGCTCGGCCTTCATTTGTTCCATTTGGAAGACGATTTTTCCGCAAGATTTGCAATTGCTTGTATCGGTTTGACTACCCTGGAAATTATCACATCGAATACATAGTGTCACTTCACAAACGGACCTACAGCCAGCCCCCCCCACTTACATTGAATTTCTCTTGTGCTTTCGAACTATCGGTCGAGCGTACGTGCAAAACATTCTTCTTCTGCAGGGCATCAAACTTGCTGAAGCTCGATTTCTGCAATGATTTCTTACTGTTACATCGAAGTACCCAAGCAAGGGCCTTTGAGGCCGTTTCCCAACTAGCGACACGCACAATACGACGGTGGGCATTGTCGTTGATGGAAAACGGCCTTAATGTGGTGTTTTGGTGCGATGTTGCTGCCTACCTTCTTGCAGTGCATAAGTACGAATAATATTCATGCCGATTACAGATCAGAAGATACTCTTACCTGTCTTTGGCAATGATCGTAGGTATTAACGCGTTTCGGTACTGGCGTGCTGCTACAACTGTTAAGATTATTCATGCTTTGCACCATACTACTGAATCGTTCTTTCTAGGTATTCGGTGATTTTATTATTTTGCAAAGATGACACATAATGCAAGCATGGCATGCAGAGTTAATAATGATGTGATGTTGTTATTAATTGTTTACACACACACAATTTACATGCAACAAAACAAAAAGATTAGTTAAACAAACAAAATTATTTCGGAGAGCAATTGGCGGCTTAAAAGATGAAAAGTGTGTCGGCTCAATGAATCTGGACGGACAACCCAGCCCAGCACTCACTATTCGCTGATAAGGAAAATAACAAATTTATAAATTTACAAGTCCCAGTTGCGGAAGCCTAGATTTGGGTGCAATAATTAAGTTATTTCCTTCCAAAAAGAATCCGACTATGTAACTTTTCATTTTGTAAGCAACTCACTCACTCACAGATTAGATGATAATCTGGCTTACCAATGCTTTGACGTTAACGCCGTTGAAGACATTCTCAATTTGTCGCCCATTTAGGCTTAGCCCAACTTGTCGTATGTCACCCATAGACTTAGCCCTCTTGAGTGTGGTTTGTTATTGTTATTAAAAGTTCAAAAATGTGTAAACAAAAAAAAAAGAAACGAACGACAATGAATTGTGTCTTTGGATGGTATAATCAATCACTTGCAGAAATGAAAAACACACTTACATATTTATTATTTGTTTCGGGCGGGTGGTTCTCGTCGGGGAGTTTCGTCAAGTCGCCAAAACTTCGACACTAACAACACACACAACAATCCATGCAGAATTACAAATCACAAAAATCTAGCCGAACGACTTACCAGGCTTTTAACGTTAACGTTGTAGAAACGCGACTCCAAATCACACTATCAAAAACAGCCACAATTGCGCAACAAAAACAAAGACTCAGATCAAAATAAAAGACACAAGTGCTTAAAATAATCGACTTACGACCGAAATATTTTCCTTTTCATTCGCATGACTGCGCGATTTCTTTTTCGTCTTCTTTTTCTGGACCTGTTGTTGCTGTTGCATCTCGCCATTCAACGTCTCCACAACGGTCGTCTCGACGTATGACGAAGTTTCAGTCACTTGTGTGCTCTAATTTAAAAATTAAACGACAAAATATGATCGAAATGAAAATAAAATATAAAGGCCAAGCGTGTTAATTGTTCTTTCTTAATTTTTAACGTATCATGCAACACGCAGAGAAATGAATTCATGCAGATTCTTGGATTAGTTCAGTCACCACTTACAGATTCCTCCATGGTTGGACTGATCTGTTCAAATTTCGATATCTGTTTCATAATATCCACCGACTTGAGTTGTGTCATTTCGGCGTTTTCAAACTTGGGACTCGTCGGCGTTGTCGCCTCGCTGCTGATGGCCGTCTTGATGTATTGGTCCTTGAGGCTTTTCACACTCGGCAGCTTGCAATTCTCCAGAGCTGTCCTCGTCTCCTCTGTCATCTCCGCAGGAGGCTCTTCGATCGTGGGCACATCCCTTAATAGATCCGGCGATCTCATATGAAAATCCGCGCGATCCACTTGGTCAATTTGTGGTTCTGCGTCGCCGAGAGCGAATTCGTTAATTTGCAGCGGCTCTGCATCGTCGTCAATTAGCTGATCCACTTCGGGCTGATCAATTTCGGCATCTTGCTGATCCACTTCCGGCTCGGTTGGATCCAAGTCCTGTTCGATCTGCTCAAACGTTTCCTGTGCCTCCTGTTCTCGATTAGCGGCCTGCTCTTCCGATTCTGTCGTTGGAGGCGTCGTCTCTTCGGCGCTCTCTTGGAAGCCCTTCATAAAGTCAACGCGTTCGTCGGACGGCGTCAGCATTGGCGAGGTGATGGTCTGCGTAAACAGCAAACAGGATGCTGAATCTGTGCTCAGGAGCATTCGGTCTTTCGCTGAGAACTGCCCAGCGGCGTCTTGCAATGGTTTGTGTTCTACCTCACACTCTGGCTCCTCTTCGTTGAGTGACTGATGTTCAATAAGGCTATTGCTACCTTCAATGTTTAGACATTCCCGTTCGATTTGGATGAACTCCTCGACTGAATCCAGTTTATTGTTGTGACTTAATTGCGTCGTTGTTGCAGCCACGGCTTGGGCCAATTGCATGTTGCGTTGTTGTTCGTCGTTGTCGTGTAATTGTGCACCGCCATTGTACGTATGCACTTGAATCTTTTGCTTCTTTTCCTCGTCCTCGTCCTCCTCCTCCTCCTCCTCGTCGTCGTCGTCATCTTCGTCGTTTAGTCCTTCCTGTAGTTGTTAGTAGCCACACAAGGTACAAGCGCAACACCAAAAACAAAAACAAGATAACAATTTGATTAGTCAGCCGAGCTGGATGTAAGAAAATGAATACAGAAGGCTGTGATGTGAGGAGTATTAACTTGTTTACAGATTTAACATTAAGCATTAAGCATTGGCGAGAAAACCGAAATTTAAGATTGACGACGACATCAATCAACTTGTTTTATATATGTGTCTCCTTCCTTTTCAGAGAGTTTGATTCGTTTTTAATGATTTGCGGTTTGGCAATTGGGATGACAGGAATATGAAGAAAAAACCAAGCAAAAATACAACAAACGCACACTGCTGAGGCACGTCTTTAGGCGCATGTTAAATTCCTGCATAAGCGACTCCTCCAGATCGTCGTCACTTACGATTCGGGATTTCTTCACTGTTTCAGCCATCGCACTTTCTTCTTTCACTCACACTCTCTTATTGAATTCAATTGGAAGGACGGGCGCAATAATCTGCAACAAATAATGCAACACAATGAATTTTTGTGTGTGCGCAGTCAAAAATCTGACCTGACATTTTCAGAGCAGTCACAATTAATTTGGCTGGCGGCGCTTTACCGCTTTCGATGACTTTCGATGCAAAATTTGCTCAATATTTATTTTAAGTGCGAGAATTAATTAACGTCTATAGTCGAAAGTCGCGAAAATCTCAGTTGCGAAAATTCGGAGAAAAAAAAAAACGTCCGAATATTCGGACAATTTGATGCGGCAACCGGAAAAAGTCGAAATCATTCCAACTTTTTGCGAATATTCGCAAATTTTTAAAAACCTCTGTGTGTGTGTGTGTGTGTGTGTGTTTGGCCATGGTTTACTGTGGCTTAGCACACTCAAAACATGGTTATAGCTTAGAACATTTTAGGGGATCACTTAACTTCTTCTGTCAAATTCGCATCCTAAGAATAAATAGAAAAAATTGGACGAATTATTCGCAATGAGAACGAACCATTGGAAAATCGTGAAAATGCCATTTCGGAATATTCGCTGAGAACGAGGCTAACTAACAATTAAATTTTCTCAACACAGCAGTTACTTTCTGCTTCCTAAAGTTAATAGTATTGGAGGCCTATGCTATATGACATATACTTGTTCAATGAGCGCCTACCAAGTAAAATCGTAAACTTGCCTTAAGTTAGCATAGCTGTGCATATTGTTGTTATATATCTTTGGAAGATGAATTGAAATGTGTTTGTTAAGTACGGTTACAGCATACCATTGCCAGTAAGTATGTAAGCACATAAAATATACCATGTAATATAGTTTCGTTGAAGTTGAAGTGAAGTGCGCGCCGTGTGGTAGTCGTTCGTTCGTTCGTTCGTTCGACTCTCATGCGTCGTTGTTTTTTTTCTTTCTTATTTCAATTTAGATTTTCTATAAATAAGACGAAACTGCTGGCAAGCGCACCACATTCCCGAACCGAATGGACGGACGGAACACTCATGGATTGCATTCATTAGATTTACACTTGCGCATAGCATACATACGCACGCACGCACGCACGCACGCACGGAACATTTGGAATTTGAACCGAAACTGGAAAGATAAAACATTGAAATTGAACTGTGTGTGATGAAATTGAAACAGGAAGTGCTATGAAGAACACTCTAAACGATGTGTGCTGTATGTGCTCCATGTGTATCTTCTTTTCGATATCTTTGCGCGAATAAAGTGAAAATATCGAGAAGCAGATCCACAGAGTTTTCAGAGCGTGCCATCCGTCCGTCCGTCGTGTATGTCCCACGCATATGTGAATACCGAACGAATCGATTTCTTCAATTCTTCTCAACACACAAGTTAAAAATGTACGTAAATAAATAAATAAGCGCTCGATGGCTCGCTCAAAATAAAAGAGAGCTTTCACAAATGACTTAATCTTATTGACTCTGAGACGGACACGGCATATGCAGATCGGGATGTAAACAAATCTTTACGGCTTATTTATCGAAAAAAGACGGAAAACTATAAATGAGATTGTTGCTTCTTGCATCATGTAGGTATAGCAAAGATCGAGAACAAATCCGTCTTTTAATACGAATAAGTGCAAATCGAAGCCAAACAAATTTATAAATACACAGAACAAAACGTTAGAATTTATTATAAACAGTTATGGACTTAACTTATGTAGGTATAGTTATTAAATAAGAATAAGCAACGCGGAAGAACGACCTTGAAATCTCAATACAATTATTAGATATGTATTTATTAATTTAGATGCTTCTAAAGTGATACTTAACTATAATGGTACAAAAATCATTTATTTTTCAAATTGTGACGCACTGCAAGCATTATCACCATCACGAGGTGCGAAAACATTCCGAACATAATCACAATTTCTCTAATAATAAAATTCCGTCTCATTATTCTAATATGTAGGCATTTTATTACGTTTGGAACTTGAATAATTCACATACGCATTTTGAACTTGTTATATTAAGCCCGTATAATTTACTTCTTATCTAATTTGTGTTTCTTATTGCATTATACACTATAGGCAACAAAATTTTGTTCCAAACGCAGATTTTCGTTAGACATCTATCTGAAAATATATATAACGCAATAACACCCTGTATCATTATAATTACTCCATCGCAATCGCACGCCTGGGGGTACTTTTCTTTTCTCCATCGCATGTTGCTTCTTAAATTATTCAACGATCCTTCTCTTTCTGACGAATTAGTTTTAGGCGAGTATGCGAAGAACAAAATTACACCTAGGCATATGTAGGTATTGTAAGTACAACCTATTGTAATTATATTTGCTGGTGCGAGTTGGCGTTGGGGAAAACCAACGAAACGAACGAAGCGTAACCATTTTAAGTCTAATGCACGGGTCGGCAGACCGCGGCTCGCGAGCCGCATGCGGCTCTTTGCATACGCGTTTCAGACATCAATTCGGACATAAGAAAGTCTTCAAAATCCATGAAAGGTTACTGTTTTAACTAAGTGTTAAATAAAAATTTTGGCTCTCTGATATCTTCGTTATCATTGTTTCTTTACAACTTGGCTCTTCTCACTGAAAATTCTGCCGACCCCTGGTCTAATGCATGCCTTGCTTGCTTGTTGGCAAATCGAGATGGCAGCAACAGAACCAAGAGACTTGTGTAAATACTTGAAACAAGTGAAAAATAGGTAATAGGGATTTACAAAATGAATCAACAGGGAAATGCTGACAAACGAATAAAATTGCGGCAAAGAAAAAGGTAAATAGAAAAGAAAGTCGTGCGTGGACGACTTCTAAATAGACTTATAATTTTCCGCGTTCCGTATTCGTATTTTCTTAATATATCTATCTACCTATCGAACCGACGAGTTCAAATTCAACATTTCTCCGAATTGAATAAATACCTAGTGAATTAATGTTAAAACAAAATTAAATAGACCACGAATAAAACAATTTGATTAACAACGATAAGCCAGCAAATTAATCAAGTCACAAAATTTTAAAGCCCACTCCACTCCACTCTCTATAACAAGAAGGCACCTTTCTTTTTATAAATATTCATTTTGTATTTGACTACCTATCCGTTATTAGACGTGAAAGGCGCATTTAGACTGACTTGCTTGCTTGCTTGCTTGCTTACTTGCATTTGGCAAAGTGTAATTATAGCAAGTTTAATTAGAGCGTTAATAACAATAACATTAACATGTTGGTGGTGTTACACTTTAGGCAATCAATTTTTTTCACGCAAACAATCAAAAACTTAAAACGGAAGTGGCTTCAATCGTTTGGTGCGTACTTAACAAATATAACATACAACAACTTCATATCAAACTTGTGATATAAGTATATGTATATCCGGTATGTATTAGTTCTATTTACATCCATCAACAAGAGTTAAACACAATGATTATGACACGAATGTGTGTTGATAAGAAAAATACAAATAAAAAAAGAGTTTATTTGTTTCTCTGCAGTTCATTAATTGCTTAAACTTGGTGCTACTGTTTGGGAATGAATCTTGCGCCTTACTTTGAGTTTTTTCTTTTTTTAAGAAATCCAGGGAAAACATTGCGTCTGCATTATTAATAGTTTATTGCAGTACGTTTATAATGTGCGCTGAATGAATTCGATTTACTGTGCTTTGCTAGCGTGACTAAATCACAATTCGATATACGCGAACTATAAACATTTTTAAAACAAAATACAATAAAAGTTTGCCATTCTTGCGATATTTTCCTTAATTTTTCCGTTTCAAATGCTCTGTTTGATACAACATCGTCAACAGCTAATTTATTTTGTAAATTTTACGCAGCAGACAGAACTGCTCTATCTCTTTATACGAAAATGATCATTCGGAGCGGCGTTGCCTTCCCGATACTATTATGTGCTAATTTTTGAATACAAACAAAACATGCAAACCACGCAAAATATGCAATAATGTTGTTTTGTTTCTAAATCAAAGCAATGTAAAACGCGAGCACAATTAAACAATTTCAGCACCTACAGTACACAAACATTCGCTATATGCATTAGCAAATGACAGCACCTATATACTAAATCGTGTAAGTTATACCCATCATAATGCACCCACCATGGCACGTGAATTAAGATTTAGAAATGCGAAGGAAATGTGTCCAAATTTAAACGCCAAGCAACTTTACGTAAACAAACTTTCGACGACTATATCAAGCCAGGCGTAATAGATTGTGTTACAATTCCCCAACACGTCCAATTGGAATTCCAATTAGACAACGCGAGACACGTTTTCTAATATTTTTAGCCCGAAACTATGCACTTTCAAATACTCTTCGTATAATAGCATAGGCCATAGAGAGTTAGGAGGCAAAACGAAAAGGCAAGAGTGTGCCATCGGAAATAGCACTTTCTATTTCTAATCACTTGCAGGCAGGCAGGCAGGCAGGCAGGCGGGGGAGACGCAGTTGCACATGCAAATATGCATCAGAATACGTAAGTAAGGCTCACTCACTCGAATAAATAAATAATTTGCGAATATAATTTGGCTTTGCTTCACCTGATTTTTTGCTAATTTCTGCTGTGCTATGTACAGCAATGAAAGTGTACGCGCGGAGCGCAGACGGAGACGGCAGGCAACGTTATGGCTGGCACCTTCGCGTCGACGCTCACGGTTCGCGGGTTCCCTTCCCGGCCTGGCGCTGGCTGGCCTCAAAGCCAAAGCGAACGGGTGAATCGGTGAACAGAACAGAACCAACGAACTTTATTTTTTTTTTGGTTTTTAACTTACGATCCGAACCGGTTTCAACTCCTTTTTCACTCCCTTTAACGCTTGCTTAACATAATCTATATCACTGCACTGGCAACGAGGCAACACAGCCAGCCAACAATAAGTAAGTACGTCCAAGAAAACTCCAGAGGATAACGAACGAGACGACGAAATACAAATTTGATATACTAATCTTACGTTGCAGTTATGTGTATATTCTTCTATCGTTCCCCAAGTTGTTGGTAACTAATAAATTGCCTGGAGTTCTGGGTCTGCATTCTAACTACTAAACATTTCAGATGCAGTGCTGCGCTGTCTGCCAGAGAGCGAGAACCTGGGTGCGGTTTGTTTAGATTATACCGGCATGTCGCCGCTGCTTATCACTGATATCATCCAAACCACTAAAAACATAAAATATCCTAAAATATTATTTGACTCACCTATCGATGAGTAATTGTTCTTCTTGTGCAGATATCGTAGAAACGTGCGTGCACAAAGCGCACATACATGAAACGCTGCCACCAAACCAGAAATAACAACAAAAAGAACGTTAACTACCGAAACTGCTTATAAATATTTACGAATTATATTATGTTGAAATCTGGTTGAAATGATATATGATATGATACGAGACGAGACGAGTCGAGCGCACAGGTCGAGAGTACTATAAAAATACAAGTAGGTATAAAACACATGAAAATGATGAGAATGAAATGAACAGTGAGTACGATCCGCTGGTGCGGAGTGTATGTGGTGCGTTCTTTCTTGCCCTGCTTGCACTTGCTCGCGATTCGCGTGTGTGGGATGCCGGCCGCTGTGTTACTTTAATTGTACATAGCTAGCAATGCATGCAACCTGCGACTGCTTCAACTTTCAACTGATTCCTAAATTCGACGAACGAATGGAATGGCTCAGCGCTCAGGTTGGTTCGCTGATGGAATACAATAAAACTACGCGTTGAAATGTTGCGCACAGTGTGTTTGAGTGTGCACTCTAGCGTCTCTACCTAGCAACATTCATCCACCAAATAAATGACCTATTAACAACTAGGAACGGCTATCAATAGCTAACAACATGATAAAAACTATTTCGAAATTCTCGCTACAACATAGAGATCTGTCAATGTTAAAATAATGTTACATCATGGGAAAAAATTGTAGATTCACGTTAGCAACCCAACTTACCCAACACAATAAACGACCTAACGTGTAAGGATAGTGGCCTATCATCGAATAAACACAAAAATTGTTCAAATTACGACTCGTAATTATGTTCAATCGGTTCAATTCAATGTCAGACACCAAGCGTCGTAAATTTCCTTGCGAAATCTGCACAACGCATAAGTGCATCGTTAGTTTAAAAATGAATTAAAACTTTTGAAAATTATTGAGTTACTCGTACGTACTTTCCTGTATGAAACCATCCACGAAACACTACGGTCGTGGTGTTTTAAAAATTAATTGAATCAATATTTAAATTGCTAAACACAAATTGCAGAAATGCCTCGAGAATATCCAACTTTGAATGCTTGCTATAGATTATACCTACACTCATGCTATATAAGTTGCGGATCATTACAAACATTTTCCAATATGGCGGCGCTCATGACATCAATGAGGCAGGGCCTTGGCTTTATCTGTCATTTGCGTGTCAGAATGTCAAAAATGATTAAGGATTACTCTCGGGATTACTCTAATCAGCCAGCAACATTAAAACAGCTGATGTTCAAGTTCAGGTGAATTTCTTTTCTAATTATTCACGGAGCGGGCAGTAAATTCATAGTTCGACTGTCGAAATGGCCGAAAATTTAAGCAAAAAGCCCAGTAAGAGCATTCTGAAAAATTCGAGTAGCTTCGATACGCCGGACGCCAAGATTCCCAATGCCAAGTGAGTCACTTATGTTTAAGCTATGACTGACTATTCTTTTTTTTTTTTTTATTGGTTTTCTGTTCGGTTTCCAGTCGAAATAAATCGACAAAAGGTGGAGCGAAATGGGATGAAATGAATATAATGGCAACACTTCATCCGCCCGACAAAGATTACGGTCACATGAAGATTGACGAACCGAAGACACCATACAATTACGAAGGGCTAGATCTCGATGTGGACTCATTGAATGCGGACGAATTAGCTGCCAAGTAAACTCGTCCTTCTCATCGCATACCTGGTGTCGTGATGTTTATATATATATATAATATTTTTATGATTGCAGAATACGCGCATCTGAACACGATGCACCGAAAGCTATGCAAGACCACGCCGCCGAGGACGAGGCCGACGATGAAACACCCGAGGAACGTGCGGCGCGTAAGGATTTTGAAACAAAGCGTAAAAAGCATTACAATGAGTTCTATGCGGTGAAACTGGCGCGGAAATTGTTGGAAAAGGACGAAGACGATGAGGAAGATGAGGACGTTAACGAAGATGAAAACCAACAAAAATCGTAAAATAAATCGTAAATTAATTTTATAAACTATACTACCAAACAAACAAACATATGGACATCGTAATGGGCATTTTACATAAAATTCATTTATCCGACAAGGTTCAACATATAGGAGGGAGGGTAATAGCAAGCTAATTGAACTAAAAACATGTACAAATTACGTATATCCTTGTCTCTTATTCGGAACACTCTGCATGTATATAAATCCTTTTCCAACAATGCTTGAACACTGGTTCAGCAGTTTACACGAAAAATTATGAAACACATTTTCCAGTTTCACAGGTACAAATTGAATGTTGATAGGAAATTTAATGCTGAACTGAATACACGTTTGCAAGTGCTCAGCGACGAACAACCTGATCCGCCGCCGCCGCGTGAATCGCCTTGCCGACGAGCACCCAAGACGAGACGCGATGCAAATACATCGACAGATGATGATGAGAAACGTGGCGGTACCGCGTGTTTCAAGTCGCATAAATGCTGTTGTTTGGACGCGTTGCGGAAAATGTAAAAAGTATTAAAGTATTCACGACCCCCGCAGATCATTAGCTAATTCGTTATTGGACTTGTTCATTTAAGCGTATTGCGTTGTTGTAGCTTCTGGGGGATGAGATATTGCCAAACAAATTCAAAATGACGCTGAAAAAGAATTGCTACGAAATAAATAATACATGTGCTGAATTAAAGATCTGTCTGTTTTGTTGTTTTATTGTTGTCAATTAATGCAGGAAGGAAGAAAAGAAATTTATGTTTATAGCATGTATAAATTAATAAATAACAACTATAGTGATTATATAAATATATTTGTTCAGGTCGTTTTAATTGGAAATCCAGAGTACAGGAACGAACGAATTGTCGTCAGTGGTGACTACCGTAAATTATTGAAATACATATATGTATACAAACTGGCAGGGGCAACTGAGTGAGACGAGAGAGTGCGACGATGGGTGGGTAATCTTTCCTCTTTGCACGTCGAATGATAGCGCGACCAAATGGCGTGGCTTTTTGTTGCTTTTTGTTGCTTTTAATGGACGTATATGCTTTTCTTGATTGCAAAAACTTTAAAACAATTATGGTTTGGTATTCAACGTGTTTGAGCGAGAGGAATTACCGTATTGGTAGTGACACTCTCCCTCTCTTTAGACGTTAAATAAATGGGCGATAAGGAGTTGCCTAAAAACGAATTTGCTTCATTTTCACTCCATTGCAGGTCCATTCCAATTCGTATACATTTCAATGCTGTAAATGCATATATATATATGGTAGTTTTAAGAGAGTTCTAGTAGGTGAAACTGTAGCTTCAACAACGGAGTGCGTGGCTTTATGCTAATTTGAGAATGATATATGGTCGTGGTTTTGGTTTTTGTTTGTTTTCTCTCCATCTAACTACTATTTCTTAAACCCACCATATTAAGTAATCTAGTGTTATGAGTTTATGTCTTCTGGATGTTTTGTGTGCGTACCCTATCAATCAGTGTCAATTAAAACGTTAAGATGCACTTTGGAATATCACACAATGCTTTGCCTAGCACACAACGGCAGTAGAAATTCGTCAAAAATTGACGAAACTAAAGAAGAAACAGTGATTTGAAGTTAAAAAAAAATCATTTAAACATATTGCACCGGAAAGTGATCACTCCCAACTGCATTCCAAACGATAGCTGCACCCATCAGCACCAAATACAGGACAAGTACGGTAATTCGCAACACTTTCTCCGGTCGCTTTACCTCGATATTGCGCAACACGGTGATGCCAACGAGCAAGCCGGCTAAAGCTCCGAAAAAGTGCGCTGCATATCCGATCGGTTCGAACTGTTGCAAAATGTAACGATTGTATACGGCAGTGCCGACATCTACTCCAATCAAAAGCATAAAGATCAAAAGTTGAATCAATGGATATGTCATTTCGGACCAGTTCTATGGAAGAAAAGAAAGCAATGTGTGTATATACATATGAGTGTAATTACAATTTACCAGGATGATTGTTGCTAAATGAGCAGTCATTAAACTGTAGACTCCACCACTAGCACCTGCCAACTTGACGACGGGATCGCACACCGACGTGCCCAGACTGCCAGCAATCACGCCGGCGATGTAAACGATTAGCACTCGTCCTCCACCGTGAACCATCTCCAACGGAATGCCTAGTAATACTTGTACGAATATGTTGACGATAAGATGCGTGAGACTACATACAAAGAATCACTCAATTAATTTTGCGTTCGTTCTTGAAAGGTACGTAAATGAAGGTAGTGGAAGCGTGGAAGCTAGTGGTAGCGGAAACTAACCCGACATGTACAAACATATAAGTCAAATATCGCCACGCCTCCTTCCTCCTATGCGGATCGTACAGCAATTCGGTAGCAACAGCTCCTTGAGCTTGCGTATTGTGATTGATAATAGCGTCCACGGCATACAGCACGACGATGATAATTGATAAAGAAATCATCGCAATACGTGGTGGCCAGCATGTGTACTCATCTTCGTAGGCGCCATCCACCACCGAATCGACTTGGATTTGTGTTGATGGTTTGCGCACGTGATGTGTGGGTGGTAGCAGAATATTCATATATTGCTTGGCCCTGTTAAGAGAAACACACGCAAATGTTATAATAAAAACGTACTCGAAACGATGAGTTTACCGCAATTTCAAGTGTCCCAAGACGTATTCATTGCGTGGATTGTTGAGCATTTGTTTGAATTCGTACAGATTGAGTTCATGATCGCGATCTACGTCCGCCTGACGAAATATTGCTTTGACTACATGCGCGGGAATGTCCTCTTTGTACTCGCGACTGGCGATAATTCTCTTCAACTCGGATATGTTGATTCGGCCATCGTGATTGTCATCGTACTAGAAACAAAGTCACACCTTGTTAACAATACGTTCGAATTATTACTTACACAATAATCATTAGAATTCGTCTCACCTGATTGAACACCGTCTCCCAGTGATCGTTGTTTAATCCTTGCAGTTCTATACTAGCCATTATGTATTACTAGCTAAACAACAACTCGTAAAAATAAATCTACTGGCAGTGCGAGCCCAGGTTCTATCTATCTGTCTATACCGTATTGTACTCAAATTCAACAATTTCGATATTTACTGATCCGCATCGATTCTCTCGTTTCATTCGTATTAGCCTATTTATTAGTCGTTAATACAACGTTAGCTTTGTTATCATGTTTAGTCAGGTTGTTTAGAGGTGAGGTAGTTAATAAAAACAACTCACAAAGGCGACGACAAATACAAGTAACTTGTTTGCGAGGGGTGAACAACTAGTTACAAAATTGTACACTTAGTGTGAATTACCTGGTGTAATTCTTTTGTGAATTCATGTGAATTCAGTGAACATTTGAATGAACAGTTTCGTTTGTGAATTCAACGTGAATTCGCAAAAAAATGTGTATTCATGTGAAAAAATGTAAATTCATGCGAAAAAAATGTGAATTCATGTGAAAAAATGTGAATTCATGTGAAAATAATGTGAATTTATGTGAATTTAAAAATACGCGTAGAAAAAGACACATTAAACGCATGCGCAATATAGATTTTAAATCTTTTTAGGTTATATAATTTGTTGA
>JARJEB010022560.1:0-12223 GCA_030264535.1 Liometoxenus newtonarum
ATCGTTTTCCGTCCCACATCCCCACTCTCTCCTCGTCCATCGGTGTGTTTTTAGCAGTACAAATCCCCACTGCCATGAATTTGACTCGTTTATTTTAGCTGCGAACATGTAGCAAATGCTATGTTCGACGGTAAAATAAACGCACGGTATATTTTACTTACTTATTTGTATACAATATACGTATGTACATGCTTGAATGTAGATAATCACGCAATATTTTGTTTACATTTATTTGGCATGTATGAGTTTACATCGTGTCTACATTTACCTATTAAAGTTGGTATCAAGTAAAGTATTGCAGAGCATTAAAATATTCCGTTTTATTGTGTTTAACTATTAAAGGTTACTCACTTACTTACGAATACATGCTTGTAAAACTTCCACTTCAAAGTAAAGTCAGTAATCACCCATATCAAATTTGCAGGTTTTTAGTGTTCCTAAAAGGATTTGCGTACTGCAATTAAATAAAATACCAAACATGCGACCTAAAAATCCGTAAACAAATGATTTATGTAACTGATGAAAATGTTCTTTTCCTAAAACTGACAGCGCCAGCCCAGGAGCAAAATGTTGACGTTTGTGACGTCATATTAGAATGGCCAATTGCTCATGGCCGACCGAAATTCTAGGCGCTGTGAAGCAAAGGTGAAAAGTAATGCTGAAAAATCAAAACTATGTAGATAACAAACCACACAAACAATTTTGAAATTTACTTTTCCTACGCCTACGGCCAATATGAAATGGCACACTTTCGCCATAGTTAGTTAGAAAGTTGACAATTACTCACAGCCGACCCAAATTCTAGCCACTATCAAGCAAAAGGTTTATATGTTTTATTTCTGTTTTGTGAAGTTTTTCCATTTTTATCTGTTTTAGTATGTCTTGTATTGTATTGTCCCAGGTTATTTTTGGTCTGCCACTCTTCATTTTTCGAGGGGTAAACAACTCTTATAAATAGCGTGCAAATGATTCACAAATGTGAATTCCTTAAAAGAATTCACAATATTTTAGAAATAATTCACAATATTTTAGAAAGAATTCACAATATTTTTGAAAGAATTCACAAAGTGAAATCACAAAGTTCACAAACTTTGCGCATGCGTTTAATGTGTCTCGGTTAGTCTCGGCCTTACTCGACAAGGAGAACACGTTTGAATTCACATGAATTCACATTTTCTTCGCATAAATTCACATGAATTCACATTTATTTCACATGAATTCAAATTTTTTTCACATGAATTCACATGTTTTTGCGAATTCACGTTGAATTCACAAACAAAAATGTTCATTCAAATGTTCACTGAATACACATGAATTCACAAAAGAATTACCAGGGAATTCGCACTAAGTGTACAATTTTGTAAGTAGTTGTCTGCCCCACGCGTTTTCGCTCATTTCCGCCTTCCGTTTCTCCCACCACGCAATATTCCATTTTCAACCATCTCGAGAGACCGGATAGAAAGTCGTCTATTCTAGAATATCGACTGGGGACCAAGAAAACGTCTATTCCATTTTATTCCGCCTTCCAGAACATTCTCTCGACCAAAAAAACGCACCCACTGTCGAACTCTGAACTCGGCCACCGGTCATCAGTCGACAGACATCTAGCAGCGCAAATCAATTCGTCAACAGTTTGTCAACATGCCTTCTGATCGAAAATTAGCAATTGTAAGAACAGTATCTTAATTTATTATGGTAAAACATTAACAATTATTAGGTTACTGGAAGCAATAAAGGTATTGGCTTTGCAATCGTAAAGGGGCTTTGCGAAAAATTTGATGGCGATGTGATTTTGACATCACGCGATGTCGAAAGGGGTAAACAGGCTTTGGTAAAACTTGAAGCTCTGGGATTCCAACCAAAATTCCATCAACTGGATATTCTCAGTGAGGAGAGCATCGATATATTTGCCAAATTCATCAAGGAACACTACGAAGGGATAGATATTTTGGTCAACAACGCTGGAATTGCTTTTAAAGTGAGCATTTTTATCTGTACCTACACATATATATTCAACAAAAGATTTCAACTGTGTTGATTATACCTACAGCATGATGCTACTGAACCATTCAGCGTGCAAGCCAAAGAAACTCTTAGGACCAATTACTTTGCAATGGTGACAGTGTGCAAAGCGCTTTTTCCACTTCTGCGTGATAATGCGCGTGTAGTAAATGTATCGAGTTCATGTGGGCATTTGTCGAAAATACCATCAGCAGATTTGAGAACTAAATTCAGCGATGATTCCCTAACGGTGGATGAACTCAATGATTTGATGCAACAGTTTATCGAGTAAGTGTCGTTAATTAGATTTGTTTTTGACGAGTTGTTTTTGTTATTGGGTTTTACCTTAGCGCGGCTAAAGAAGATAAAAACGAAGAATTAGGCTGGGGAAAATCCGCGTACAACGTCTCGAAAGTCGGTGTGAGCGCTCTCACACGCATACAGCAGCGTAATTTCGAGAATATTTCACCGGGAAAGAACATATCTGTGAATAGCGTTCATCCGGGATATGTTGATACTGATATGACAAGCCACAAAGGCCCGTTGACCATTGAACAAGGCGCTAAAGCACCACTTTTCTTGGCGATTGGTAAACATAAGCTTAAGGGGCAATATGTTTGGCGTGATTCCACTGCATGGGACTGGTTGGATGATTGTACACCATCCCCTGTTTAATTTCATTTGATTCCGAAAATGATTGATCAACAGAGAGAGAAGAAAGAATATTGCATATATCTGAAGATATGTTCAATTATTAAATAAATAAAAGAAATTACACGTCAGGCCTTTACGAACCCAAAACACTTTCAGCGCATTTATTTAAATCATTCGATTTCTTAAGTTCATATTTGAAATTCTTCATCACCTTTGTCTCCATAATTTTCATGCGATTCTGGTTACTCACTTTCTGGCCGTATCGTTGCTGGCGTTTGAATCGTTCCAATTTCTCTTTGGCTGCTTCGCGGTCCGGCCCAAGACCACCCAACGTCGGCACTTTGAGCATTGCCTTATCATATTTTCCCTTCGTTAATTTATTCTTATCATTCATACGCATTGTGGACGAGTTGACGTTTTGATTAGAACGCGAAAAAGATATTAAATTTTGGGTGGATTCAAACGTTGAATTTGTTCGTGAATTGCCAGTCGTTGTGCTGCGACAACTAATCGAAGTCAATTGGTCCGTCATTGCCTTCTCATTCTCCAAAAATTTCATGTAAAAACTACTCGAATCGGAAACGAAAGAGGCCGCATCGGAATAATCTAAACTCTCAGCCGAACTTCGTGCCGTTTGGTAGCTGTCTGTGTCGCAAAGTGCTCGCGTTGTGTCCGTGGATTCGCTGCCTTGGACGTAGCCGATTTTCGCATGAAACAAGTCGACGTAGGACTTTTTATTTTTCAAATCCAGAAATAAGCGACTGAGACTGCTTGATGAGCTTGCCGAATTTGTATCGTTGGCGACTGGTAACTTGCTGCGGGCTTTTCTTACATGGCTCTTCGATTTGAACGACATCACTTCACTTTTTGTCGTTTCTCCGCCGTACAGCGGGACGATTTGTGAAATATCATTGGCTTCGTCTGTGGAGTCTCGCAATGTTAATAATTCTGGGAAGTCATCTTCTTCCAGCGAATCATAATATTCATTGTCGTTATCCATTTTCTTTTTTTATATATGTAAATATAAAAGCCGTGGTCGAAAATTGCACGTTTTAAATTGTAAAATAACGTTAAAATTGATTAATTTATACGCCAAGCTGATCTAGAGTTTAATTAAACATTTCTATGGAGACTACAGTCTACAATCGTAAAATTAAACGATGAATATTTGTTATTGTTCCAGTTAATCCATTTTCATCTTGCGATTGTTCAGAACTGAGGTTCAAAATAATTTCGAAAATTTATGTTGTACCATCAAATTTCGGATTTTAATGTAGCGTTGTTTCACCGATTTGTTCTTAGCCACTTTCGACAGTTGCACTCTGAACCGTTCTGTCCAACTATTGGGATTTAAAATCAAATCAAAATGGGGCTGTCTTTTTAGCAAATGGTGGATGGATCGAGTGAGGTAAAAGGTCGTAACTTCCATATGAACCCGTGGTGTAAAGTTTTACGTTTTCAAAGTGATATAAATAGTAATTTATAAAATAATTTGTATTTTTATCAGATGTATCTAAAACTACACCAAATACTAAACCTCCTCGAAGCACCATACTGTCGTCACGTTGTTTTGTAAAAGTAGAAAATATTTTAAATAATAACTTGGGGCGTAGTGAAAAGAAGTGGCAAATTTATTGCAAACATCTTATTAATGTTGCATGTTGTGATTGAAGATGTTTGCAAATTTTGTGTAGGCACTGTACTACCGTGAGATATGAAAATCCAGAATTCACTGTAGTGAGGTAGTGTGACCATGAATCACTCAAAATATGCTAATAATGACTATATAACTAAATAGGTGTAGAAAAATATAATTTTTTTTAGAGATTTCCATTATTTTATTTAGTTCTACTCATTTCTAGTAGAATTCCCCACCCCTATTAATTTCCTTGGACGTCACCATAGATGACTAGTAAATGGTTTTTATATTTTTTCGCGTTACTAACCACCTTCATAAAAACATGCGCATGCGTGAACTTTGAGCTTTGGCCTTAATTGCCAAACAGAATGCAACGCCGTCAAGTGTCAGATGAAAGTTAAAGATATGAAATGCTACGCGAGCAAACAGAATAAACATTTATTTTGAACATTCAAAATAGGAATTGGATTCAGAAATGTAATGTTGAAAAATAAAATAAACCTAGAATTAAATGAAATATATTTATAATTTATTCCCTCTATAAAACTTGTACCCCCCCCGGCCGTAATAGTAATTTTGAGCGGAAAGTGGAAATGACATTGATTACAATTGATCACTATATTTCTGGGCAATTTCTACTTTCCGATCGACTAGTTCTAAGAAAATACAGAATTAAGGTAGTAGTCTTGTCGACAAATGAAGCGGAAATTGTCAAAGTGGACGTTAATGACGAGGTTCATCATGTCTCTGGGCGTTCAAAGTTACTCTTCAATTCAAAAAAAAAACACTTAGAACAATAACACTTTAGCTATGACAAATATACAACAAAAGTGGAATTACAGCAAATTCTGCTAAGAGACGTGTAAATTATGCTTTATTTACTCACCACTGATACTTGTTGTATCGCAAGGGCACCATTCCGAGAGTAGATGGATAAAATCGTGCAACTTCATGTTGAAGGAAGTGGTACAGCGATAAAAACTGTAGATTGCCGAAAATCGTTTGCTTTTCGTTCACAATCGCATACCTTATGAATCACGTTGTAAACGCACTACGATTTGAACTTGCACATAATCATAATCTACGTAAATGATGTGCTTTCTTTCACAAACTTGAGGCACCAGTCCATATCCGATTGCTTCTCCAAATGAGCATAGTCCTTCGTTTCTATCCAATTTCATGTGTCGACTCGAATTTATAGTTACACGTAGTTCTCTTCTGATGCATAAAATCTACAAAAACAATTAGCACAGTGAACCATCAAGAGAAAAGGTAAATATTGCTTTCCACTCGTTGTGAATGAGCTCATCTTACGTCCGTCTGTGTAGCAGCAGCAAAAGCAAGGGTACATTCTCATCCAAATATTGTAGCAATGGAAATGAAATGTGACTTCTATTGTTCTACTTCCAGTTTGTTGGTTGTTATTAGTGATGGGACTTTTCGTTACTTTCGTGTACTTGTACCTATTCGTTACTTTCGGACTCAGTACTCATAAAAGTATTCGTTACAAATATCGGTACTTACAGGGCCGGATTATGCCTAACGTAGGCCCTAGGCACTTAACTGAAATTTGTTTGGTGACTGAAAAAAAAGCTCTCAAGTCTCAAGTAGTAAATGCTACATCCGAGAACGAGATGACCAAAAAAAAAAGTTGTTAATTTGTTTCGTTACAAAAGTAACGAATATTAAATGAATACTCGTTACTCGTTACATCGAATTCTTTCGCGTAACGAATACTTAGTTACTTACCCATCACTAGTTGTTATATTATTAAACGTACGCGTTTTAAATATTTTTCATCTGAAAGAAGCAAAGAATGTTATAGAATGCCAGCCGCCATTTGCTTTTCGTGTACTTAGTCATGTTACAATCATTTATAAATCAGACTTGTAAATTCAATATTTCTACCAAAATAACTAGTGTTACATTTACCCAGGTTGTAATTCGTTGAATAATGCAAATAAATGCTGATTGTTGGGTTGATAAAATACTTTGAACAACGAAAAACGAAATAATTTGCAAGAACTCATAAAATTCATGATACTGTCTAATCTACTGACACGTGACAATGACAATTGACTTTGACATTTTGACAAGGACAAGAGTGACAGGATGACTGATTCACGAAGAAAGACGAAAGTTACGAGTCAGGTAGACGAAGTTTCCCGATCAGAATGCTGCGTTCCATTTGTTTTCGTAGGCAGGTCCGTGGTTCCGAGCCGTACCTGGACGCTTCACGCGCACACGAATTCACCCAACAATATTTTTTTCGATATTTTATTTTGTAAATCTGGTAAATACAGGTATAAAAAGTAAAACAACAGAAAACTGTACAATTATACAAATGCGCTTACTGAAATCGAAGCGTTTCGTCGGATAAAATTTCTTTAGCTGGATGACTGACGATGAATTCGTTGATTTTTCAAGTTGGATATCAAATTCAGGAATTATGGAATCACGACTACCCTCACACCAACCGAAATGAACAAAAACCAAAGTCATTATTTAGTTACAGGAACAATGATGGAACAATCAAGCAAAATAGTATATTATTATATGAGCGATTATGATAGCCATTAACCACGATAATGAAATTTGCGCCCACGAGCCGTAGGCGAATATAATAATCGCGAATATAATACTATACTTTTTCTACACCTTTGAAACCTATTAAACAAAAAAATTGTGATGTTCTCGATGAAGCAACGAAGCACCAGCTGATCAGGTGTAACAATATGGCGGGCGATACAGCATTACACATAGACCATTGTCGGAATTCTTCGGGTTCTTTCGAGATTTTCATTATATAGATAAGTTGGATCGGTCACAGTTATGAAAATCTATAACTCACGGTAGTGAGTTATAGGTACCATTATTCACTGAAAAAACTAATAATGACCATATAACTAAATAGGCGTAGAAAAACGATTTTATTCATTAGAACTGGTTCTTTGGAATGGTTAGCATGTTAGATATTGTGATAAAAGTCGGTAATAACTAATAAGTGCTAAAGAAAAATCTTTTAAGATTTTTCTGTTTCATTTAGGTACGTAATTACAATTAAAATCCCAAAATTTTATTTAACAAAATCGAAATTGAGGAATTTTAAAATACGAATACCTAAAAGCACCAAATATAAACAAGATAGCGTCAATTTACCGCCAGTAAACACTACTGGGAACGGGAACCAAAAGCAGGAAGTTTCTGGCTTGGCATAAAACACAAATACGGCACATCGGAACATGCACAAACCGCCACAGAACACTCGGGCATAAAGCAGCAGGGCAGCAGGCAGCAGGCAGCAGTGTTGAATCGCGGAATAACTTCCTAACATGCGCATTGCCTGCCTGACTGCCTAGTGCCTGTGTCGACGGACGACGTTGCCCGTGACGTCACTAGTATACATACAGGTCTCTGAACCCGTTCAACAAAAAATCTATATTAATTCTGTACACGCTGATATCAGCTTATCGGCCGGCTCTAGCTCTAGTTTTAGAAACCAACGTTCTCCATACGGCCATACCAATGCAAATTATAAAAACACGCAGAACTTTTTATAACTTGTTTTTCTTTCTTTCTTAACATTTTTAGATTATGCAACATGATTGATTGCATGCATAGTTCTTCGGGATGGACTAATTTGATGAATTCCTCAAGTTAACTGAGTTATGCCGAAAATTAGGAACACACACGTGTCATTATTGCTACTTCAAGATGCGAGAGGACCAAAAAAGAGCAGCTCAAAAGATGTTTCAATCATAATGTGCGTGCCTCATGAGAGATGCTTGGCAGTGAAACAAAACAAAAAAAGTCAAGTTGAAGAATTTTAAAAATATACACAACCGGCTATTTTCAGTTTGATTAAGATTTTTTTGTATTTCAAAAGAAATACTTTTTGTTTTTTTTCAATTCAACTATTATTATAACCAAGGCAAAAACTCTGTAATTAAAAGACAAATTTGGGACATGCGTCCGTCGTTTTATTAAAAATCTAAACGCGATTAGATAACAATGTTGGTATATTTTTCGTGGTATCGTCGTCGGAGCGGTTTTTTTTTCGGTCGGGTTATTATTACCATTACCAAAGCCACCCAGTGATAATAAACTTGACTTTTTTACGGCCAACAAGTTGTTAGTATGCGTTTTTGTTTGTACTTGTATCATATGTAGAGCTAAAGAGACCGTCAAGCGCTTATCAGAAAAAATATTTATTGCCAGCGAATGTATTATAATAACGACGACCCAAGTGCTGAGGTTTATTGACTTCTTTGTCAAAACAAAACAAAAAGTATTCAAATAGAATATTTCGCCACATCGCACACCGGAATTCATTTTTCATGCGATAATTTTCGAGACAAAATTCGTTATCAATGATCAAAGAACAAATTTTCAACCAAAGAAAATAATGCCGGAAAATTTTATCATCATCACATAGAATTGTCAACATATGGGCATTGACAGGAAGAGTGGCAAGGCAATAGATCAGGGATCTATGACCAGAAGAGCACGAACGATTCCTCTCTATCGCTATCCGCAGTATAGAACGCGCGAACGGCGACGGTATCAATGAATCGATGGGATATAGCGGAAAACAAGATGCAATAAGCGCGCGGCGTGAGATTCGAGCTCCCCACCAAACACAGGCGAGTACAACTCCAGGTCATTCAACTCGTGGAGTCCCAGCTAGAAGCAAGCGGAGCAGCAGGCACACACGGCGCTCGCCGCTCTTTCGTATATTCGTCCTTAATTCACAGTTACACCATACATACTCCTGCATATTATTTATTCTATTATCATATCGAAAACGACCACATTTCGATTTCTTTCGATACGTCGTGGCCATCCAGAAAAAACAAAGGGTAAAGGTACACGTGTGCGTGGACGGAATTTTTGCGACGGACGCGATTTTTTTTTTTCGTAAAAAATTGTAGGTGTACGGACGCGCGCCGCATACACACACACACACACACACACAGCCAGACACGGGTTGCGTAAGAGAGACGTCGCGTACGACTGTCGTCAGGGTTTTGTCACATTCGTGAAGTCGATGTCGTTGTTCCAACAGATGCACGCTGGTCGACGTGAACGCAAACTTGAAGACGACTACTCGCGAAGAATTAATTGATGTGCAATTATAAACGAAAGTGGTTGTAATTTTCTAAAAGAAAGTGCTCTTTTCATTTTTTTTCTGCGTTACTTATATCACTTTTTGGAAAAAATTATAAAAGAGTGAAACTAGTGCATTATAACAGTGTCTATATAATAATTGTTTTTGTTAACAATTTTTTCGAAAACTTTGATATATGTATTATGATAAAGATCATTGTCACCGTGTGGATTACTGTCCGTAAATAAAAGAGTTTTGGAACTTAAATTTTATAAGGTACGATTGCTTCAAATCCAGTAAATAAATAAATGAAACAAAAATAGGAAATAATTGGTAGTTATGGCTTGAATAGTAGAAGCACATATGCATATAAAAAATAAAAAATGCATCCTAACACTTTAGGTCACAAGTGATGCAGTTTAACGATACCAATTTGCTGTGACCTATTTTAGTTAGAGATGGGTGAATAGCACAGTGCACTAGCCACTCTATTTTGTAATAGAAAAAAAACGTACCAACTTTATTATTTATTGCATTGCACCGCCGCAAATATCACCATCTAACATGCGTGGCGTATTTTACTATATCTAATGACTTTAAAGGAACAGAACAAAAATTTAGGTCAATTGTTAAAAACGTTTCAAAACTGGGGCGGATCGAGACATCGAGCGATCGGGTTTTTCCACGAAGCGAATTTTTTTTTTACTAATCAAAGATCCTCTGTTCTTAAGTGCCCCAGGCTAATTTCATAGTTCAATTCGCCTCTGATTCAAAATCATGTCTCATTTCCGTATGAACATCTACTCGAATCGAAATTATCTCAAAATTCAAACGTACGACAAAGATCTTTATCATAATAATTCCGCAACGCTCACGACTTCATCACATGATAATTAAAATGTTGGCAGTTTGTATTAATTAACTTTTTGTATTATACAATTATTTTCTACCATAATGGAATAATTTAATGAATTTGTTGAAAATGTGCTTCTTCACCACCTGGTACTGGTGGTCGTAGCTAGCGTCAAAAGCAACATATGTACACACCCCTATCAGGAAAAATCCGTACGAATGTACGCTTTGACTCTTAAGCCTCTTCGTTCTAGTGTTCCTCTTCGGACTCACTTATCCCAGGAAATTACTTTTTCGTCGAGTTCAAAAACGAGGGAAACAATAATTTATTGACAATCTAGTGATAAATATTTAAATCTGTGACAGATTCCGTCAAATACAATTTTACAAATAAGCACATTATTTTCTTGATGCGTTCCTTCTTGTTTACAATACCTACGTGGCTGTGTGTTGAATTATTCCAGTGGATTTAAAGAATTTTGTGACTGTTTTCGTGTTTTGTAAAAGATTTGGGATTTTACTCTTTTATCTTGATGAAAATATGTGAACAATTAATGGATTTTGGATTTATATTGTTTTCGGAACAATATATAAACACTATTTGGATTTGAGTAAGTGTTTAAGACCTGAAATGCTGTGATTGTTAAGTTGGTTTGCTTTTTTTTCTTTTGCATTATCGTTTGGTTCCGGTGAGAGAAAGCTTTCCGCAGTGAAAGTTTTGCAGGAACTCGACAATTTTGCATCCGCACTTATTTGTTAAATGAAAAGAGAATGCGCATGATGATTGAACGAACGAATGCAAAAATTCTTTCTTCAATTTCGTTTTGTATATTAATTTATCCAATATTATAATAGATATAATTGTTATTACTTAGTTGTTCTTTCCCTTTTTAAATTTCAGTTAAAAAAAACACATAGTAGGTAATGTTCAAGTATTGTCTGAAAATTCAGGGTTCCCACAAAATCTCAATAAAAATCAGGCAGATAAAAATTGTCTCGGATTTCGGAACCTTGAAATTGAAACCCAGAACTGTATGGCCAAGTTCATATACACACGAGACTGTATTCGCATATTCAAGCAACCATTTAATAAAATGTCATTGAATTCGATCAAATTTATTTGTTCATCGTTGTGTTGTCGTATTAGGTACTTTACATTCGCGTAAATATGTAACGTGAGAGCTGCGTCGTTTCATTAAATCAAAACAAGTTAATTATATCACTAACTACACAAACATATATAACAAAAGTATATAAAAATCGAGACAAAACAAACATCTGAAACGTATTGTGTATACCTATATGTTACTGTAAAAGTCCGGTAAAGCCTAGGTTTTTAGCAGTAGTGCAATAGAATTTACCTGTCAATCCTACATTTTACCATTCGACGATCAGTTTGGGGCTCTGCCGTATCAGTTAGGTCGCATAAGAGCAGTTTTTCATAACGATCCATTAGTTTTCGCAAGGGCAATAATTTAATCTTGGTGCTTGGCCCACAAATCATGGGGCCCTAGGCGCGCACCCTTAGCGCCTAGGCGTAAAACTTCTAAAAGCTAACATTTACCGGTCAAACCTAGGATTTACCAATATTCGGGCTTTTATAGTAACATATATATTTAAATATATTTAACGTTTTACCGGTAAATGTTAGCTTTTAGCAGTCAGATTTGCAGTGACTGTTTTACGCCTAGGCGCCAACGGCGAGCGCCTAGGGCCCCATGATTTGTGGGCCAGGCACCAAGATTAAATTATTGCCCTTGCGAAAATATTTACCGGTCAAACCTGGGATTTACCAATATTCGGGCTTTTATAGTAACATATATATTTAAATATATTTAACATTTTACCGGTAAATGTTAGCTTTTAGCAGTCAGATTTGCAGTGACTGTTTTACGCACAGGCGCCAACGGCGGGCGCCTAGGGCCCCATGATTTGTGGGCCAGGCACCAAGATTAAATTATTGCCCTTGC
>JARJEB010022562.1:0-10878 GCA_030264535.1 Liometoxenus newtonarum
AATTCACGATCGTTGAATTATGAAAAATCCATAATTCACGGTAGTTAATAATAGGTACCATGAATCACTCAAAAAATGCTAATAATGACCATATAATTAAATAGGTGTAGAAAAAATTGTTTTTTTCCTCTTACCTGGAGGCACTTTTTGGAAAAGAATGCATATATATGTTATTCTCATCATCATCCGATTGCCCACAAACAATACAAAATGTAGAAATTATTCATCCTTTACTAGTGAAGAATAATAATTATTCACTAAAAGAAATTAAATAACAAAGGAAAACGATAAATAGCAAAAGGTAAATCGCAACGAACTCGAGATTAAAACTTGGATTAAAACGACAAAGGACGACTGCTGCTTACACAGACTGCTTGCCCATGCACCCTCGCTTACACCTTACAGACTGAGAGAAGAGACCACGAGACGTTTTGAGGTTAGCGTGGCGTCGTCGCGTCGCGCGTCGGTTTGATTTGAATCTAGGGAGCTTGGGACCCTAGGCTAGGATTTTTTTATACAGGAGTTCCCTCTGCGAATGGTTTGAAAGTGCATTGACCAATAACAAGGGGGGACGATTTTCTCCCGTGAAGCTATTCATCTTATGCCAACAAACCTACGAGCTGAATCTGTAGATCCCGTCCAAAATATCTGTAATAAATCTGTAGTAAATCTGTAGATCGGCTTGTCGTTGACTTTTCTTTGTCTACATTTTGCACCTAAGCCCGATAAATTCATTGAGAATGCGACCGCAATATTCATCCTTAAATTTACCGGGCTCCGCTTTATTAATTCGCGGTAAATTAAATTGATTATCGACGGCAAAGTTGGACGTATCAAAATACTCTTCCACGTCGCCGCTTATGGCCCTGTACACATCATCTGTTTGAATAAATAGAGTTAAACTAAATGTATCCATATAACAAAGACGAACCCTCGGAAACTTCTTCTTTACGTAATTATAAAAGAAATCATACATTACGTGTTTTGAAAGATCCAAGATTGCAAAGCCTACATAGATCAGTTTATTATAAAATAACTATGCTTTGGAAAGTTTAATCGCGGTTAAATTTTCTGAAAATATTGTACAACTATGGAAATTAAATCAACCCGTTTTGCAATGTTTTCCATTGCTTTCCCGAAAATTGCATTATTCATTAATTTGAAGTGGTCTTTATCGAATTGGTTCTGTGCTCCTTGACGGTATTGAGTGTTTTTATCGATGTAACTCTTCAACCATTGTTCTTATTCAAATTGCAAGACGCGATTGATTTTAATTACGATAAGGCCGTTCTCCACTGCTTGTTGTAAATTCTGATAATGAACAACATAGTTCTGTTTATTGTGTAGTGATGCTATAAGTTTCTTTTGTTTCAATTTAGATTTTAGTGATACAATGCTCTCAGGTAGAAAAGATAATTCGTTGTGTTCATCGTGTAGGCACTCAGGATGTTCTATCGACGTCAAGTATATAGCCGATTCGACTGTCTGCTTTAATACTTATGATATCGAAATTTTCAATATCGGAGAACCAGGCAAAATTGCGAATCGGCAAATACTGACACATTGCCATAAAAGTTATTAGCGTCCCAGTAGCATAAATATGTTTCCGGTTTGTTTGCCTTGGCGTGACGTACGGTACATTGACACAACCCGCCTCGAATACTATTTTGCAAAAAGTTTAACATTGTGTAAACCGTTAATAATTCTAATTCCACGCTCGTGAATTTAAGCATCGCGTCAAAACTGAAGCCTGGCGAAGTAAAGTAATGAGCGGGGTCCAAACAATAAGCATTATAACAAGTGTCTCAAATTTTGAATCACACCGGCGAGAATTAAGACGTCGTTACAATTAAATGTTTCCCAAACATTTTGTGCGTGTCTGTATTCATCTTGTGTTATGTCGCTTCCCGTAAGCGTGCTATAAAAAGCCTTTTGTTCAGGCAAACTTGTTTCATTTAGGCGATCTATTTTGTCAAGATATTCGTAAGGAAATATCCGTTTTTGTGTTACTAATTGTCGTTGTACATTATCGGGACAAAATGCGCTGGTATGCTGGAAATTAGTTAAATTTTTTGCTAATTTGTCTAAGCTAGATGATAGGAATTTAAACGAATCTAAAAACCGGATTGTAATATATATATCTTTCTACCTTTTTCGGTATAATCTACATGAACGGATTTACTGAATGAAACGTATTTTTCTTTATGCTGAGGAATTACATCGATAGGCTCGTTATCGGATGATAACTCTTTAATAAATAAATGAGAATCAACCTGATAAATTATGCATAAATACAGGAATAAATTTTACAATTTTATAATTTAAATTACATATACGGTGTGCGGGGCCCCGATATCTGCCTGTCAAGTGACAATGATCCATTACTTTATAGTTCTCGATCGTAAAACTGACACGCTCACAAATATGGCATTTGTCTGCTAAAAGGTATTTTAGTGCTTCGACACCACGGGGTTCAATTATCGGTACTATCGGTTTTAAATGTTCTTTGTATACACGGTGTGTTTCCTCTTGTAGACGGTCTATGAAAACTTGTGCAATATAGCCCGGAATAAGTCACGAATTTATTCAACGATGAATCGTAATTGCAAATAATATAGTATGCGAAACTGAAAGGCACATGCTCGTGAGTTTTTTGCATAAATGAATTTAAATCGCTAGGACTAGCCGACTGTATAGGCTGAAGCAATGATTCAAAATCAGCTGCAACCGCTAGTTTTTTTCTCGTACGATGTGAAATATAAAAGATAACCCGGTACTTGTTTGTTCATTGAAGTACGCTTGGTATCACTCGCCGACGGCATTTGAATCCGTACGTTACCACAACCATACTTTAGATGGTCCGACAACTTGAAAGATTCGTTAAAATGCTGAAGGCACTGATCACAGAAATATTTACGTCCTTTATGCGTTGAAATTTGAGTAGAAACTAATCGCAACAAATTTTTAATTAAAACAAAGTGTCCAACTTTACCGCTAATTGGTTCCAAATACAGAAGTTTAACGTGATTGACTTTTTTGCATCGTGTGTAATGGTAAGGTCCAGTAATCGCATTTTTCTTAGAATTACTGTCGTATGCTAAACCGTAAACATTAACAATAATATCTATCTTATTTTCTAATGACGGCAAGTCTTTGAAATTTACGGGGAACTCTATTAAATGTTTCAACTTATCGAAATCACCTTGACCACCTTGATGATACGATTGTGGTCGTTGTGGCTGATTAGCTGCCGGATGCATCGCAGCTATAATACTCCACACGAAGCAGGCATTGTCGCTGTTTTGGATGTTTATGCAGGCTTTCTTACGCTCTATGTCCGCCGGAAGTCTACGGTAGGTGTATTGTCCACCAACCAACGGTGCATATTTGTTTATGTTCATTTCAAAATGCGACACGGCGAATAGGTTCAATCCACTCCCCTGTTCCTCGAATTCTCCGCTTTTCCTGTCGATGACAAATTTGGTATTGATAGATTTTGACATGATGTCGGTGGATATTATCCCATTTTCATCGATTTTTTCTTTAACGTGTTGAGCAAACAGCTCGAAATTGGCGTTGATGTTATTACCGAGTCTGTTCGCATCACTAACGAGCTTATCCACACACGTCGGCCGAACCAAACTCATAAATGTGACAATATCTAATATTTCATCATCAGAAACTGTCAACTTATAACTGGCCATTCTATTCTTGTACGCCGTTGCAATTTCGTTGATAAAAACTGTTGGGCGCACAGGAATAAATTGGTCGACATGTGTAGACTCGTCGATTGCAGAGAAAACTGATCAAAATGTTCTCTTCACACCTCGCGACGGATTAGCAGACGCGTGCGCTGTAATAACAAAAAACAAATAAATTAATTTCATCATAATTTTTCAAAAATAAATTTTGACCTACCATTAGTTTGAACTGTTGACTGCTTGCTGGTTGATGGAATGGGGACCTCATCCGATGCTGCGATAACTGAAATAAAACAAATTAAATTAATTAAATTATAATTGCAAAACATTTTTTATTTATTTATAACCTTCGGTGATTTCGATATTCGCCTGGTTGTACGATGCACGGTCCGTCGGCACATCAACGGTGTAAGTTGTGTTTAGAGGCCTATTGGCATCATGTCCTAACACTGAGAAACAAATTAAATTTAATTTCAATTTGCACAATTATTATTTTTTTTTTGTTTTTTACCTGGGCCAATTTCATCAACTGCATCGATGGCGTCAGCTTGTCCGACGACAATCGCAGCAGGTGCACATTTTGGTTTTTCAGATTCCTGGATTTCTATAATGGAATACGAATTTATATTTTGAACATAAAGCGATTTATGAGCTATTTAAAGTACTTTCCAAACATCTTCTATTTTGTAAATTAATGGTTTCGGGTTATAACTTTACGACTGTCGCAATAAGCCTTTATAAAAATAATAGCAGCCCCTAGAAGTATATGAATAGAAAATAGAAAAGGGACCGGCACCTAAACGTAAACGAATTGAATATTAACTATACCTACTTCTATAGGGATATTTGTTGGTTATTGCTTTTGAAATTGATGCTCCAAGATACCTATGCGTTTCTGTACGTTTAGGGTTTTGTGAGAGGTTTATCGAAAAAAAGAATATTTTATCTAATTCACTAATCAATAATTAACATATGCTGTTATGGGAACACATCCGAGGAACTTTTTTTTATCAATACCAATGGAATGTTTCATTCCTTCCACTGACGATAGTGGAGGGTGGAAAATTTTCTTTGTAACTTTGGAATCATGCTCAAGTTAGTTATTCTTTGTTCATCGTCAACGAAACAACTAAAAAACTTACTTATCCAGCAATGTATCAGCAATCAGCATGAATTTCAACGAAAGTATGGAAGTACATTTTGCCTGTGATGATCCAATGTTAAGTGGCGTAAACCCTTTAGATTTCGACGTTTTTCGGGTTAAGTCCAAGACATGATTTCGAAAGCGATAATGACACATCATTTACTTTCAACTCTGAATTAATCAGGAATCTTTCTTGCGACTATAACGATTTTTCCCGGATTTCTATTCCACACCTGCAAAACAAATGGAAGTCGATCAAGAGGTTGCCGATGAACCAATCGAAGAAGGGATAATGCACCGGTCAATATCATCGATTGGGGCCCTGACGAATTCGTTGTTGACGCCCTGCTACGTCAAGCCGAAATCATCGAATTGGGTAAGGACGCGACTGAAATTGACGCCTTGTTAAGCCATCTTACCATCCCTCATTAGTCTCTCTTGCGCGCATCCACGGCTCATTCCCCTACCATCGCGCATCGTATTTTTAAACCACACCATTACGGAAAATACGTATAATAAGCCCAGCAACTGAAAATAGGAAGCAGTTCAAAAGTACAACTACTGCAATGGCAAACCAACAACAGTATCCCACGACAACTGCAACAGCAACAACAACAACAACTACAACTCGACGTATTAACCACCGACCCCATGGCTGAAATGGACAAGAAAATGGCCAAATCAGTCCTACTGGGAGCAAATGCAATGCCGTTGAATTCATCGAGAAGCAAATACATTACTATTGGACTTTGTTCAATTATCAACTTTCAAAGCATTATTAAAATATGGGGCGGCACGAGTATTGTCCCACTTACGGAAAGATTTAGATCGGCTTCAACCAAACATGGTCATCGAGGGGGCTCTACATGTAACACCCAGTATCTACAAAGACGTAATGGTTTACACAATACGCAAACGTGACAGCTGCATTGTACTGGGCGAGCCTACGATCCGTCACTTGCAAAGCATGGTGAATTTGGTTAACTTCAAGCTGCAATTACTTACGACACAGAACTTCCCATCATTTTTGGCCAACATCATGAAGAATTGCGTATAATAATCGAAAATAAATTGCCACTTAGCAGCAAAACTTGAATGCTTAATTTACTATGAGGATATTTTGTTAAATATGTTGATGTAATATGGGTTTTTTTTTATTTAATATAGTGTTCAAAAATATTTCATCTTGAGTAAATATTTTATTTTGTAAACCAGATTTTTTCATTTTCAGATGAATAGATATATAAAACCAGTTAACAGGCATCGCAAAGCTAATTAATAGCTTTCCAATTTTATACCATCAAGTGAGATGTTTGTTTACATTTTCAATGCAAAATATATGTAAAAATTTGTTAACAACTATTGCAAAAGCTAAGCATCCGCTTTGCAATACCTAATAAACCGTTATCAAATTCCTGTACAACCGAACAGGTATTTTTTCTTCATCTGGTCAACAATTCAGTCATCGCTTTCACTGAAAAAGGTAGCCCGAATAAAGAGTAGTGCAATATTTTATAGAAAAAACAATTTTATTTTTATTTTTTATTTGTTACATATAATATTTTTTAAATACGTTTTCTAGCCCGGTGAGATTAAAGTCTACAATCGAATCGTTTAAAACTAATCTCATATTAGCTGGGAACCGAACGTTATGTGCCTCTAATTCAATTTTCAAATCAACAGTTCCACTTTTCATGGTCTCATTTTGTTTGGACACGTCAAATACAAACAGTGGCTGTTTGCGGAAGTTCGTATCATTTAAAACGAGTTCGTTTGAATAACCATAGTAGCTCTGGGGGAAATTTATATAATTGTGCAATGCCCCACCAAAATCGCGTGTAGTAAAGTCTAAATTCATATTTTCCTATGGGTAGGGTTCAGAATTCAAGTATACACGAATATTTCAGATGCCTGCATTGTCGAAATGAATAGCATCGCTCCTGACCGCTGATCGTTTGTTGGCATTTTGTAAGGCGATTATCATATATCGTGGTCGTTCAAGATGGTACCTTTAACACTCCAAACATCATGGGTGGTCGCTCTCAAACTTGGTAGTTCGAGTAGCTCCCATCGTCTAAATGCCATCTCGATTAGCTTTCCTTGCTGACCGTTTTTAAATATTTTTAATTTAATACTATCTTCAACCATTAAATGCGGGATTCGCCACTCTACTTTTGTAATATTGATAGCTGTTTCATTTCGAGCTAAGTAACAGTCCGTGTCAACACGACTGCGCAGGATGATAATTTCTTGTTTCACTGCTAGAACAACTGATTTATAATCTTCAAAGAACTCCATTACCATCTTAAGCGGTAAAATCCAGTAAATTTGATGCCCATCCGCCGTTGGTCTGTAATACCAAGTTTTTCGTTTCCTGGCAATTGTCGGCGGTAGACTAACTTTTTCGATATTGTCGGGTCAGCTTTTATACTTATTATCCGAAAAACTCAAGCCCATTGGTTCAGCTCTAATATAACAGTAATTTCCTCTCCACGAAAATCAACCGGCTCCCCGTTCTGATCCAGAAGAGTAACTCTGATACTTTCAATGCGGCCATATGCATTAATAGGCAAAAAAAGACGATTGCGTGATTCGATGATTATCGCATAGCCAGGGTCAACGTTGGGAGTAAATTCGTAAATTGTGTGTGTGTAGGTCAATTTCCATAAAAAGCTCCATGGGCAAGGCTACAGTTAATCCGAATACTCTACACTTTGACAATATCAACTGCTGAGTCGAACTCATGAAGTACACCAGCCTTTAGAATTTTCATAAAACAGAGCCGTTTACCAATTGAATTTTTGGCAGTATAATCGATATCGTATTTACAACGTATCTCACACTTCAACGTATTATTATTTGGACGCAGACTTAGCGGAGGGTCTTCTTCACGATGTCCTGTATTCTCAATAATTTTTCGATTTAAAATCCTTTCAAGATCTTCAATCTCATACGCACCATCCGATATCGTTATATCCGAAGAAAAATGGTCTCTCGTGTTTGTCGATATATTATCACTACGCCCCGAATTGTAACGGAACTGATTGCAAGTTGAGTCAACATTCGAAACGGATTTCGGATTGTAATCCACGGATAATTCACTTGACCGACCTCTAAAGGTCAGAGTGATTGCTGCAATGAATTTATAAAATATATTTTTATTTAAGCAAAAAAACAAATGTCCAGAATTATATGAATTATAAGATTGCAACCTAGTATAATTATATTTAACATTAACATTACATTGTTTAAAATATTTTCGTAATTCTAAAGGTGGCGGCAAATCACCGAAACTATCAAAATACTCTACATTGGTATTTTTTTCTTATACGCAACCCAATGCGTGCCAGGTTCGTCTCTGTCATCAAAATTTACGATTGCTCGTTCATATTTGCAGGGCTTTACGGGTAAATCGTTGCGCATAAAGACGCCTCTGAAGTGACTATTGGTTCCACCAAAATTCCTTAAATCTTTGTCTGTTAAGGCATGTTTCGGCAGGGCGCCTATTAGTTTCTTGAAGGATTTAAATACAGACCCCGTCCGATTAAGGCGATCGCTTCCATAAACTTGTTGTGAAGTTTGGATTCTTTGAGTTCCTCGGCGGTTTTACGAGCTGTAATTACAGCTTTGGCGATGCCACTTGCTCCACCGGCGAGACCTCCCAAGGCGCTTAAGCCAGCAAATATGGGAAGGAGCTGTAGTATACCCCCACGTTTGGGTGTTTCCACTATACGAGTCTTTAGTTATTTACGGCGATGTTTTTTATTGCTTTTTTAGCCGCAACTAGTGCCTTAATGTTGGCTTGCTTAATAGTACCATTGTTCGATTTATTCTTTTTCTTTCGTTTTAATTTTGCTTTACATGACTGGTTACTTGTACAGTTCAACCCCATTCCTAGCTTTCTTTTCATTTTCATCGCTGTGGTTACAGCCCAGGCCGCGACCTTTTCGCCAACTTTTGAATCTTTTGCCTTAACACGCTTCCACGCTGCGTTTTCTAATATTTCATACACCTTTTGACGTTCTTTAATTCCCGTGGTCTGATCGTATAAAATGTTTTCGACACGCTTAGTCTAATTTGTTCACTCCAGAATCACCTCGAGCCAGCCGTTTATTTAATCGAGTCCCCGGTCCGCAGTACTGATATCCGGGTACATGCAACTCGAATGGTAACTTATCAATAAGCTTATTGACTATTCCACTACCACGTTTTGGAGCTATTTGAGTCAAGTTTGCAATAGCACATGCTTTTATATATTTATTAAATCGTGTGGATAGCGCAATCAGTATTACCATGAAGATCGTCAAACAGAACCTTTCACTGCCAATTATGAATCTTGATGGGGCAATCCAAAATATAGTCAAGCATAGTGAATTATTACCAAACTCGATTAGATGTTTAATATGTGGTCCATCAAATTGCGCGCAAGACAAATATAATATTGAGCCTACTATTTAATTCTAACGGTCTAAAGTTTGAAAACATTTATGTGTATTCCAAATCGTTATATCAGCCTAAATACACGTTTCTAGAAAAAGTAATTAACTCAACTGAAGGAATCGAGTACTTTCCATTTACTGAAAACACCGAAATAAGTAGTCCAGATGAAGCAAAACGTAACTCAATATTCATCTTCGATGACGTATCGTGTCATAACCAAAATAAAACTTCTGCTTTTTTCCATGGGCAGGCATATGGTCGTAGACTGATTTTATCTGTGCCAAACGTATAGCCGAATACCGAAGCTATTGATTCGTGATAATGCCAAATTGATTATCCTATTTAAACAAGATGATCTGAATTTGCGTCATGCCTATGCGGATCATGTAAGCAGCGACATGACATTCGACGATTTTAAAGATATGTGTAAGAAATGCTGGGATAGTAAATATAATTTGATTACAATAAGTCAGTATATAATCAGTATATAATAGACGAATAAATATATTCATTCTTAGTATTAAATCGTCGAGCGTGAAGTTCTCACCACGCAAATTTTACTAATTCATTATGAACATTGATATCGAAACTCAGAGTAAGCTGGTTTCTATAAGGAACGCCATAAAAAAGAAACAAAGGCTTTTAAAACACGACCAAATGGTCGACGAAGAGGATCTGAATAAATTTAACAAGCCTATTTTAGACCCATTGAAAGCAATCGTCCGCCACACCGTTGGCACAGGCACCAGCAGCAGAACCAATAAACGGAGAAACCACATTGAGAGAGACAGGCGCAATCCCGAAAATCAGAATAAAAGAACAACCAGGCCGAACTAAACGACTGATTTTTTTACAAAAATATTTACAAGAGGCTATTAATTCCGTACCACGTTATGACGACACATATCTTGCCCTGTTTATGTTGCGACAACTTATGAATGGTATTTGGGTGACTCAAATAATAACTTTGACCCGACGGTATTTCGGTTAAGGATAAAAAATATAAATTGACAGAGGGATTACTACATTTAATATTTAAAAAGAGGCCAGATGCTTATGCAAAGACTGACCTAACAAAATATCTAGAAATTGTAAACCGTACAAATCTAACACGCCGAGATTACGATGCAAATCAACAGACTAAAGGTTGTAAGGCATATAAATATACAAAATTAATTCGACCATCAGAACAACCATCGAAGAGCTGGAGAGGCAGTAGTTCACCGGCATCCTATACATAAGTTGAATCAGATGCATCAACAGTATCCGCAGCATCCGCAACAACGGGCGGCGGCCTTGAAAATTTACAACTCACAACAGCTGAACCGAACCTACAATATTGGAACGATCCGAATGAGTTGATCGCAAGATTGCACGTACTTCACGCATCGAAACGGGCCGGCAATAATGCACATAATGATGAAATTAGTAGAATTGAGGAAGAGTTACGAGGGAAGGTATAATACATTAACAAAATTGTAGGAAATAGAATTGATTTGGTTTGTGAATGAATCTTTATTGATTGATAGTTTTAACTTTAGGTGCTTCTCCTACCGTTGCCTGCGTAGAACTGCCGTTATTATTTTCTCACTT
>JARJEB010022575.1:0-33076 GCA_030264535.1 Liometoxenus newtonarum
TTTTTCTACACCTTGCACTATTTTTAACACAAAATACAAATTGTGATTTCTCGATGAAGCAACGAACGAGCACTAACTGACAAGTGAAACAATATGGCTGGCGATTCCCAATTTCACATCGAGCTATAGTCGGAATTCTTCGGGTTCTTTCGAGATTTTAGATCATATAGATAAGTTGGATCGGTCACTTCAAGTTTGTTAAGTCTTGTTGAACTTTAAATGATTTACGAATATATGCGATCAATGTTATTAAATTGCAGTGATTTATAAAAATCCATAAATCACGGTAGTGATTTATAGCTATCATTTATCACTCAAAAAATGGTAATAATGACCATATAACTAAATAGGTGTAGAAAAAATACTATTTTCCTACGGTCACTATCAAATGGCACACTTTCACCATACATAGGTTAGTTATAGCTAGAAAGTTGACAATTGCTTAGAGGCACAGTCGACCCCAATTCTAGCCACTAGCAAAAAGTAATACGGGAAAGTCATAACCATGGTAACAAAACAATAAACTGTGCGGGAAAGTGCTAAACCTGTCACTTTCCCGCACAGTTTCTTATTAAATATGCCATAAAAAGTGTCAGTGTGTCATGGCAATTTTCAGCATCGAATTGTCATGCTAATAAGTTGGTAATAAGTCACAAATGTCTGTGGCAGTGTCATAAGAGTGATGTGTCAAAATCATTTTAGAAACATTTTATTAATGTTCCGATGGAAAAATGTGGCTGAAGGAAAAGCAGTGTACCTAACTCGAGTGGAAAACATTCACTTTCACACTCGCGCGATGTGTAGCACTCGCCTTTGTCTGGTGCTTCAAATTATCGCGGTCGTGAGAAATCGAATATTTTCCAAGCTTGTTAGGTAAACTACTATTTTCCTGTGTTCATATAAACTCTGCGTTCCGTCGTATAGTTGCCCGTCGTATAGCTACCAGTCTTTCCGTTTGTACTTACATGGAAACAATAATAATATTTCTTATTTCTTAGAACTCATACTGTAATATTGGTGGATTACGATTGGAACCTGCATTTTAAAGAAGAAACTATGAAGGAACCGATTGACGCAAGGTGTCCTGAATGGGAGGACACTGATATTTTCCACACCATGAGCACATAAGAGTATTAATTTGGAGCGAGTTTCTTATCAAGACAACATATTAAATACCTCTTACCTCGTTTATTTCGGCGACCAGGACGCGCAGCTTTGGAACTAAGTTCCCAATGAATAAAAAAATATTTCAATCTCGTTAATATCGTACAATTCTTTTATCATTTTGCTTCAGCACTACCACATTATATTAATAAGAATATTAGCAGAAAGCAAAAGTTAAACGTAATACTAATAATATTAGTGGAAATACTAAAATCACGCTATAAACATTTGTCTTGAATTATATTTTTTTCATTAAACTTAATGTTACAATTATAACCAATCATCACATGCCCTTTGTAAAAATCACATTTGCATGCAAAGAACATCGTCTTCATCATTAATGTAAATTTAAATATCTTTTGTAACAATAATTAGTTTTAGCTAGTTATTGTGAGGTAAAAAATCTAAATATTTAAACTACTGGTTCATCAAAATATCTCACATTTGAACTACGATTATCGTAAAACTACTTCACAAACCTTGGATGTTTAAATAAGTATTATTAAGTAGTGGGTATCTTCAAATGTACCTATGTTTTTTTTTTAATAATTTAGAACTAATGTTTGATGATTTACTAAATTTTGAACATACAAAATCAATAGCACTGCATAAATTTGAAGTGATTGCTGTCATTTTTTGCTTCTATCAACAAGTTTTGTAAATAACAGTGATGGCAAGCCGGTTTGCACCAGGTGCAATCAGATTCCCGTCATAACCTTAAAATTTACACTGAATGCACCCAATTGGTGCATAAACGTTTGCACCCGGTGCAAATGCCATCACTGGAAATAAATGTATACATTAATTTGAATAACATTGATAACAGATACTTAAAGTATTCTGAATTATTATTGAAAATATGTAACAGCAAGTTGTATCATTTATAAATAAGAGTGCTAGTTGTCTTGTATTTGTAAATTCACTCTAGTTGTTCTAAAGACAGGTTTATGCATGTATTATGATTTATCATTGATTTACAAGTTCAATAAGTTAGTAGTTGCATGAATTAATGTATTTATGTACGGGCAGTTTGCTTATATCGATTGTAGGTATTAAAAATTGGTGTACTGGGTTACCATACAGCATACACATTTCCAAATTCCAATTATTTTCTTCTAACAAAACAAAAATAAAGATCACTTAAGAAGTGTAAAGGTAAAACGACAATTAGGCCTCAGGTAATCAGGCAACAATTATTACTGATGATTGCATACGCTCTATTCCAAATACTACAAAAGTCATCAAATCAACGTCTAGTTAGTTGCAGAATGTATCCGCGAAACGACACTACATGGGGGGGGGGGTCGTTTGGGGGGCGAATATTTGCATTTACGGTCACTCTGTCGAGAATATTCTCGTTAAAAGGTGAAAACAATTAGCACAGATCCTCGGGATTGGAAAAACACTCTTCTTAACTTATTAAATAAATATACACGAGATCGAAATGAATTTAAATAGAATACACTAAGACTATTTGTACAAAAAATATAAAAGTTTTCTTGTTCTCAATATTCTAATTATAATAAAATTACTTATATTCTGCTGATTTGTTTCATGTTAATTAATTAAATATGAATATCTTTGTTATTAGATTATTATCCTTATTCCTATTAACTTATGATTGGGTTACGTAGTCCCTACAGACTTGGCTTAAACATTATAAACTATTTTTACAGTCAGTTATGATTGTTTTAAAATACCTGTATCCAATAGTATTGTGTGTATTTTCGCTTCACTTTATGACTTTTCAAATGTTTAAAATGTTAAAACATTCGCTTTTTGATATATTTTTTATGATTATTTATGTTGCCATGTTCCATAACTTTCCATCATTTTTTTTGAGTATAAATTGGGTCCCAGAGTTTAAATCGTACCGCTACGGAAAATATTTATGGCATGTTTAGATTAACATTTTAATCAACTGAAAACTCCCATCAGCCATTAATTTTCCTCGAAATTTTCGTATAATTTAAGCATTTAAGGTTTCTCAATACCATGAATTTCACGATTCAATATTAGCATTAATAGTGTTTATAGTAGTAATAGGAAAAGTGAATAACGTGATAATAACATCGAATAACAAAAACCATAGCATTTATGTTTGCGCTATTGGTAAGCAAATGATGCAAATGATAAGATAACGCAAAGCTTTAGTTGTAACTTGTTACTTGTAAGTTTCATCTTTTGTACTTAGTAGTTATTATTATTCTTAAAATTATTTTCACGATGGTCCTATTGTCAAGATGGACAAGAGCAAATATTAATTAGCGCGGCCTGTGGGCTAATTAGCATAAGAATCATACTTTTCATTACTTATTTAAATGTTAGCCGTGCAGTAAGCAGTCGCCTTACATAAATATTTTGCGTTTAATATAGGAATTTATTCTTCATCAGTCACATCTCTCCTTCGGCTTATAGCTGAATGCATGTGTGCCAAATGCAGATTTGCTTAGAAAGCAAAAACAAACAAAAACTTGTGAGAGCGCAAATGATAATATTAATGCTAATGCAGCTCCTTATTGTTTCATTTCCAGTGCTGGATGCGAAACACAAGAAGAGAAAATAGGAAGCAACTGGATAGCGTTGTTTTGTTGTTCTTGAAATTGTTCATCTTTGATGTCCCTAGAACAACAAGAAGGAGACTCGAGTGCGTCTCGAGTCTCCCTTGTTGCGCCGGGACATCCCCATTTGTCATAAACTCTGATCCGAGCCTGTGCCTCCAGCACCCTTAGCATCACCGCTGCCGCCACTTCCACTCGACGCACCACCATCACCACCAGCACCACGACCACCTCCTCCGCAACCACTGTTGAAATCGAGTTTGTACTACAACACAAATGTACAAATTTTAATTAACTGCACGTGGTGACCTAGTAAATTTCATATGATTAAATTATGACGACACACAGTGACACAAAAGCGTTAGTTTAGTTGTAGTATTGCAAATTCTCAATGTAAAATAAGATTTGATTTTAGTCGGACTTTACATAATATCACCGCGATTTTCTCGGTAACGTTGTGTAGTCCTTGTATGTTGATATCCTCTGTAATGCTTGTGGACTTAATTGTAAGGGCAGATGAATTCCATCTAATGTAGTGCATGGAAACCGCACCCTTTGCGGCATCATCAGTCCAAACTAATCGTGGTAAAACAGATTTTAGGAAGTTACTGCTAATACGAATATATTTTACATAAATTTTCCTGAAATGAACACAAGTTTTGCGATACAGTCCTAATTACCTTTGTTGCACATTCGAAGCACGTGGTGACCACTTTGGAAATGACGTTCATAAGATTTTTTGTTTCCGTAATGACGTTGTCCACTTTTGTAAACGTTGCAGCTTTTCCCACAGTATGGTCCTTAACACTAAACTGAAGTCTTTGAACATAAGTTGGAACCTTATCCAAGTGTTCTAATAGTTCTTTCTTCTTATCTCCACCTGGTACCTACACAGGCAATTAATTTCAATTAGGACTCGCTTAATTAGTGGATAATGTTCACACACCTGATAGCTAAATTGTCTAATAACTTTATATAATCGGTTGGCTTCTTCAGCAAAATATTCAGCTTGTGTAAAAAGATCCTGAGTAGTTTTCAGTTCGCCTTCGCCCTTCGTGAACTGGTACATAGAAAATGCCATGGACGACATGTTCTTCGCTCTTTTAACAATATCATTATTTTCTTCCATTTGGGTGCTGTTTTCCTGCCATTTATCAGTCTCGGCATCCATTTCATTCGTTGCCAGTTTCATTTCCAATCCTGACTTCGCAATTTTCGCTTGTTCCTCGGAATCTAGCCGCACAGCCTTGAGCGGTTTTGATGTCGTACCATGTTTCTATAAAGAATAGAAAAGAAAAAATACGAAATAAAATATCTCTAGTGATTAGTGTAATGTAAAATTTTTCATACTCCCGGTCGTGGCAGAGACATGTAAACCTGCTTGTCGGGCTTTACGTGACTGGCGTCCAGAACATCTTTTACAATTGCTGTTACATCCGAAACCAACCATTGATACATATCGGTGAAAACTTCTAAATTTTCTTGAGCGATCTTACTACCTGGATAAGATGCAAGTGTTTTAGCTGCTGTGATGACCTACAATAAAATAGTTTAGATATTTTTATCCAAGGGGAATGCCGGAAGAAAGTTTATTTACTTGCGGTCCGTAAACACGCAAATTGATTTCTATAAAGCGAGCGGATACTTGGAGATTTTCCGATTCGGCTACATGACGCAACAGTTTACAAACCTATATTGAAGAGCAAAGTAAATATAATGCACAATAATATAAAAATTGAGTGAAAATATCTTACTTCAAGAATATGATCTATAGAATCGTGAAAAGAGTCTGATGTATGATGAAAGCGATCTGGTTCTTCGAGCAGGGCCTGTTGCCTTATGGATGTGACAAGTTCTTGACTATGTTTTGTGGCAACGTTCAGTTCCTGTGCTTGTTGAAGGGCTGCGGAGGCCAAATGTCTTGAGAGGTCCTTGGCAGCATTCAGTGTTGCCGACACGCACGAATCAAGTTCAGGGCAGTCAGCCGCACCTTCAAATCCAATCTAAACCAAAACCAACAAAATCTTTTTACAATTTGACTCCAAAAAAGCAAATTGATATTTAAGGTGAAGTGAAAAATGCGGAATGTAAGTATTTCTATGATAATGAACGATGACGACGCTACTTGCCAAATATAATTAAAATTTTCAAGTGATGCTAGAGAGGTAAGTATGCTATAAAGTATTCGAGGCAAGCGCCAAATATTTTTAATTAAATGCAAAATGGGTAGACTAAAAGGCTACGAAGACGTTCTCGAATGCCCAAAGGGACATAATCCACATACATATAAAAAGTCTCTCTAAGTAAATTTGATATCGATTTTGACGCTTCGTCTAATAGCAATCGTAAAGTTAGGAAGTTTCAACACACAGTTTTTTTTTGCTCACCACGTTGGCATATAATCCTAATAAGTGGTCCAATTCGTTCCGAAGTCGGTCGCTAGTATCTAAGATAGCCTGCCGATGCTCGTGACTTGTATAGGCACTGTCTGTGAAGTCCTGAGTTCGTTCGAGTACCGCGTCTAAAGCACTCGACAGTGTATCATGACACGAACCATCTAAACACAATAGAATTGAAATTAATTACAAGACAAAACACTATAGCGAAGCATTTCTGTCATAGATTCTGCTATAGCATGGACAAGGAGAAGCAATTATGGATTACCTAATGTAACGCGACTGAGTTCGAGTAGATGTTGTAAATTCCTCATGCATGAATGCAATGTTCCTCGCTCGATGTCCACGTCGTCTTTGTGACTTGGCGGCGATGAGTCGGCGGTGGAATTTAACACACCATCCTTAACGACGAAGTGTATAAGATCCATCGCTCGTCTCATTTGGCAAAAAACAGTATCTCGATTCTCACGGGCTGTCGCGCTTTCTGGGTGTCTCAATGTAACCTGCAGACAGAGAGGAAAGGAAGAATGAACGAACCACTTTAACTTTAGAAAGAGTTTGGATTTCTATAATTGCTCGAATTGATGGACAAAATGAATGGCCTTATTCCCCCAATAAATGCGAAAGGATAGCGTGCGGTTGTAAAGGGTTACCCTCAGCAATATAAAATTTATAAATTTATTGCGTATCGAATTTTGTGCCATTTCTGTTTAGCTACACTTTTACTCATTGTGATTTATTAATGAATGCCTCGTTGAAAATGATGTGTCCACCAGAGATGGATTTAGAACAATCAGTGCTTAATCCTAATCGCGATAGAAAACAATAAAAGTCCATGTTGAAATTTATGAAATCGATTTAATGGCCAAAATATATTCACAACATCGGGAGGAAACAGTTATCAGTTATAATTTTTATGTGAGTAATTTTAAGGTTTGAGACCGAATGATTCTTACTTTCCGACCACATACCGAAGGTATACATATAGGTATAGGAAAGTAATGTAATCGGAAAAAAATTAAAGTCTTATTTTTCCATGATTCGTGGAGATCCGTTGACTCCAGGTCAAAAATTGAATTTTTGTCTGTCTGCTGTGAACAAAATTCCGGGCAAACTGATATCCGTCTTGTTATACAGGAAGCCACAGCAACAAGAGTTTAATTTTCAATGTAAAGCATTTGCTAAACATATCTGTGTCCTCATGTACATGTTATTTTTGTTTTCCAAGAACAGAACAGAACAGCCAGTTTCGAAAAATGAGAGCAAATTTATATTTGTAGATATTTGAATGACGTTAATAAGCGTTCATAACTCTGGTCGTTTAGACTAGCAGCGTTAACAGCATTGCAGAGATTATAAAACATTCATGTATAACTTGTAACTAGTTAGTCGTAGTTAAGACGAACTAGATCTATTCCATATCGTTTTTCTTGTCATCTCTTAATATTTGGTATACCGTTCGTTTTTTAACCGTCGAACATAGCATGTAGCGTACGCCATGTTCGCAGCTAAAATCAACGAGTCAAAGTCATGGCATTGGACGATCAAAGTAATTAATTTTTATGATCATGTCGTTACTGTCAGTTGTCAATGTTGTTCCTTGTCATATTTAAACTGATTGTTCACAAATTGTTCTTCAATCGTTAACTTCTTTCTCAAGGGTTTACAATAATCATCAAAATAGCTCTCGCACTGACGCACTGACTTATTTCCGTGGTGTGTCGTCGTCCGTCAGTCCCACATACCCACTCTATCCCCATCCGTCGGTGTGTCTTTAGCAAAACAAACCCTGACTGCCATGAGAATGACTAATGCTATGTTCAACGGTAAAATAAATGCACGGTATACCCATTTCGTTGCAATTATTTATACATATAGGTACTAGTCACACACTTACTTTGCTCGATGTTAGAAGCATCATGGTAGAGCGCTCAAGTACTTGTCGAGCAGCTCCCATCTGTGCCCTTCGTCTTTCATCTTTCAGATCATTCTGTCTGTCGCCGGTGAGGTGGGCCAATTCTACCATTTCCGCTCCAAACTGACTGAAAGCTTTCACGAACTCCGTGAAGTTGTTAACCGATTCAAGCCTATCTAAACTACGTTGCACCTAAAACAATGTACAAGAAAACGAAAACAATTTTGAGTAGATTTAAGGTCAGACAAGCACTCCGTTAACAACTTCTCAGGCCTCTCGTGACAACTGACAACATTGATAGTTTGATTGTTTGAATTTCGATTTCAATTCTTTCTGATTTGCAAAAAAATGCGTAAAAAATTGAGTTTGAGTATCTTCTGGGACAATAAAATGAGATTACCAATTGTCAAGTGACATTTACGCGTTTTCATGTAATATACCGCAAACGAAGCGAAATAAGTGATTCTTTGTGCTATAAAATTTTATTGTAAAAAACTTTTGATCTGTAGTTACTTTTTATTAACTACATAGGCTCTATCGACTTAACACTGACAGAACCCAATCGTAAACCACACAATTTGTAACAGATGAGCGATATTAATATGAAAATTTATCGTATTTATATATTGCTACCGCAGTGGATATCATTTATGTTCTGCTGTTCTGCACGATAAAAATAACACGATTATGTTCGTGTTTTGTACCATTACGACCGTCCAACATAAAAAAAAACCGTATGATAAAAGAATTAAAGGTAATTTAGCGCTAAATATTTAGATCACTTGTATATGCTACTGTAAAAGCCAGAATATTGGAAAATCCTAGGTTTTACTGGTAAATCCTAGCTTTTACCGGTAAATCCTAGCTTTTGCCAGTCAGATATGGTAAATAATAGAATTTACCGCTCAATCCTAGGTATTACCATTGTCATTAGCAGCACTAACTAGTACCTTTTGATTTTGAGTAGTAATAGAGTGTACCGTATGATGAGAGAGTTTAAGATAATTTAGCGATAAATATTTAGATTACTTGTATATGTTCCTGTAAAAGCCAGAATATTGAAAAATCCTAGGTTTTACTGGTTAATCTTGGTTTTATTTACCAGTCAGATTTGGTAAACCCAAGAATTTACCGGTCAATTCTAGATATTACCATTATCATTAGCAGCGTTAAGTACCTTTTGAGTAGAAATAGAGTGTACCGTATGATGAAAGAGTTTAAGCTATTTTAGTTCTAAATATTTGGATCACTTGTATATGTTACTGTAAAAGCCAGAATATTGGAAAATCCTACGTTTTACCGGTAAATCTTGGTTTTACCAATTAGATTTGGCAAATTCTAGAATTTACCAGTCAATTCTAGATATTACCATTATCATTAGCTGCAATAAGTACTTTTTGAGTAAAAATAGTGTTGTTACTTGTGTTGGGTAGGGGGGACTGCCGACCCAGCAAACTGCCAAAAAGGAATAACTCTCACCGGTAGGATTACGGCTGGGATAAAATCTGACTGCTTAGATCTAACATTTACCGGTAAAACCCAGGATTTACCAATTTCAACCTTTTACAGTAACATATTATACTGTCATATGCAACAACATAAAAATAATAGCACAAAATGTGAAATTTGTTACCTTATCTTTAGCCAGTAGCAATTGCTTCACGACTACAATGTCAGCAAGCAATAAAACCCTGGTAATGGCACCCAGGAGGCATCTAGCCTCTCTCACTAATGTCGTCCTGTCCGATCCAACGTCCACATCGGCCTCTTCACATATCCGTTCAATTGCACTTCCTGAAAAGACAAGTACTATCAAAGAAATTCTTCTATAGCACATGTTATCATTTCAACGTGAAAGAAAAGGTGTGTAGGACTTTTGGAAGTCACTTCATTTGCAAGGCAAACTATCAAACTTAGAGTTGTTGCAAGTTTTCTCATTAGCAAGCTACAAATGATTATAATTTCGATGAGGACACTTTTACAATGGGTTTTCAACGATGAAGGAAAACAGTTACGCTTTTTTACGACCCGCTCAACAATTTTGAATGGATGATTAATGATACTTGAATTACATTCATTATTTCTTTAACGTCGCGGATATTCTAATTAAAACCAGCCGCTCATCGTCATTAAAAATTTGAAAAGGGGATATTGGATATGTTTATTGAGACTCTCTGCGAGTTTCTGTTAAACTATTATGAGGAAAAATTATTTAGGTGACTGATGAATGAGGTAGGTTTTAATTAAACTTGTCATCAGTCAAAGTCAGTGAGAAGAGTTAATTAAAAATTTACCTGATGGTCATGTTTACAACCTATATCTGTGAATGACCCTGGCAAATTGTTTGCTATATTTAGTAATTGAGTATTTTTTGTAGTATTAAATAATAAAAATGAAATATAAAAAATTCATTGTTTTATTTTTATATTATCATTTCATGTTCGTTCACGAAATTACTAAAGGACCCCACACACTGGCAGTTAATCTTAAGGCCGTTGTCTTATACGATGATCGTAAGGCCAAAATCTCAGCCCACCACACATTACCCGTCGACCGCCTGCAGGCCGTTGTAGGAACCGCAGTTGTGTGCCTGACGATGCCACACACTGTGCGGCTATTGCCTGCAGGGTGATGCAGATCGTACAAGTCCATGCCTGTCGACTGAACTGTCGTTAGATCCTTATCTTTACCTTCCACACACCTACAGTCCACTTCAACTGCAGTCAGCGATCATCAGGTGAACTGATGTGTGTGTGTGGGACCCTTCAGTGAAAATATGTCTGGAGGAAATTGCCAAAAAATATGTTGGAGACAGACCCATTAAATGATTAAATAAATAAGCAAGCAAAACGCGCGCAAACACAAAATCATGTCGCAAACGTTCCTTGTTTAAGAGAGGACGTTCAGAAAAATGTTTTGAGGTTTGACCCGAAGTGGCGACCGAACAAAAACAACGTTTACTCCATTATTTCATAAAGTAAACGCAACGGAGATGGAAATTTTCTCCCTGCTCGTTTCGTAATCACCGGTACGAGTGTAATGGACATTCTCAAAAAGGCGTGAAGGCAATTTATAAATGTTGAAAAATGTAACAAAATAGAGTATACATATAACACTTACCCGCCTGCCTTGCTTCTTTGCATGCCTCGAACATTCCCTGTCTGACTTCCACATAGTCATCGGCAATCGTTTCACCAACAGTGACAAATCTATCGACTGCAACGTTCACAGCTTGTCCAACACGAGCCACTGCCGACGCTCGCAGACCACCAGCACTCCCGTGAGTTTCCACCAATGACGATATCTACAACAAACCACAAACATTTTCAATATCAAGTCAGTGTCAATCAATTAATTATAAGCAGTATATTAAAATTTGTGCAAAAATTGGAAATGAAATAATATCTTAAAAATTTTAAAGGTACTAAAAAAAATCGAAGTTTAATCGACTCCTCAGTTTAAGTTGAATTAGTTGAACAGTTGAACGGTTGAACCTGTTTGGACAATCCTAATGACCTGGAGTCTGGAGTGCGTTCGGAAACTCTACTTCGAGTGCTAACTGCAATAATTTGCCGTTCGGAAACACATTCGGATAATTACTTTGAGCTGTTCGGAAACTCTGGGTATTAATTTCTTACCCATTCTCAATAGATCATAGTCAAGTGAAACTGAAAACGATAATTTCAATTCTTACAGCGATGTTTTTTCAAAAAGAAATTATTTGTACGGATTTCTTTCTCTGGCAAAATAATTTTTTACTAAACAACTGTTTCTTTGAATGATTTAGAACACTCATCATACATATAATAAAAATTTCGATGTCAAAATTTCTTTCAAAACATCATTCGGAAACTTTCATGGGTGTGGTAGTCTGGAGAAGGTTTCCGAACGCATCCCTGGCCTGTCGTTAGGTCACATTTCCCGTTAACTGTCGTTAGCTTTAGCAAATATTTAACTTTGTTAAGTCACACTTGACGTTTCGATGAAGGGTTGATAAGTGTTAATTACCCAACTGGCTGGAGTAATTCCAAAATGATTTTCATTATTATTAACTTTAAGTACAAAATGCCTTTACTTTGGTAAATACCCAAAATAATTTATGTTCATTTCGCTGCGTTTTAATCATTATGAAAAAGACAAAGTTTCATTTAGTTTTTGTGTTTCAGAATAAAAGCTCTGTGCCAGTAAGCATTCTTGCAGATTGTATGTAAGTATGGAAATGGAAGGTATCGCTTAGATTTGCATCATTCGGATACACAATACCACAATAACACAACGTGAAAGTGTCTCGGTCTATACGGCTTGGAAACACAAAACGACAAAACATCGCCGGCAATGGAATACTATTCTGTCGGTTATAAATCAAACATACGAGCGCAACATAACGAGCAAACACCACCACTGCTTGTATGAATTACACATGTATATGTACAAGTATGTATATGTACATGTGTATGTGTATGCACATGTGTATGAATATGTACAAGTATAAAACGAACGTAAAGCGGAACTCAAGTGGAATATATTCATGCACAAGAAGACAATGCTCGAATCGGAATACTGGCATCGGAAAATGAGAAAAGCGCTCGTACAGATAATGAAAGCCAGAAAATTCAACATTTTGCTATTCTACTTCAGTTGAGCACAAACTATGCCAATCGAATTCCCTAGCTCAATTTTAATCCGGATAAGAGGTTCGGATGTTGCACAATTCAATTATACTTTGTCTTTATCTTCACGCTCTGCTCGTGCTCAATATCTATTTGACGATACGATCATACGAATGTAACAACGACTAATATTATTTAGACCAGCGGTTCCCAACCTTTCTAGCTTGCGGAGCCTTTTTTAGAATTAACTCTTATGGCGGAGCCCCTTGGGGGCCTTGGGCCTGCCATACTTAAAATTACAAGTAATTTGTAATTTTTCGATAGTCCAAAAAGACGTGCATGATGATTTTGAAAGGGTACTGAACGTGTTTAGAGTGAACAAGGAACCATCCAGCGAAAATGAGTGTATATTTTACATCTCAAGCCGACCTAAAAATTGCGTTTCAAAATAAAAGTACCGCAGTTTTGTTAAATTTATCAGACGAATGCAAACTCTTGTCCGAGAAAGCAAAATTAGTGTTGCTGTCTTTTTCAACGACGTATCTCTATGAATCAAGATTCTCCGATTTAGGCGGTTCCTATATTTTGTTTTGGCAGCTGCATAGGCTGAGAATCCGGAATCACAGAGACATGTGGTTGAGAAAGGCAGCAACACTAATTTTGCTTTCTCGGACAAGAATTTGCATTCGTCCGGAAAAAACATGTTTAGTACACATTCAAAATTATCAAGCATGCTTGTGGGCTACCGGAAAATTAAAAAATTACTTGCACGTATATACATTGAACTTATCAAATTTTTATGTTCGTCAAATTTTCAATCTGAAAGTATTTTTCACTCTTTGTATTGATACAATTTTATTCATTTCATTTGTTATTCAATTTTTTTGTTTTTCCTTGATCGTCCGCGGAACCCTATAAAGGCGCTCGCGGAGCCCCGAGGGCTCCGCGGAGCACGGGTTGGAAACCACTGAATTAGACATTTCTTCTTTCGATTAAAAAAAAAAAAACCATTACATCATATCATCATTTCTGGTAGCGACATTCAACTGGGCTGTATTTTCTGAGTGTTTCTTTTTCAAGTTTCAAAGTTATTTAACGCAAGTAATTTGTCGCAGTCGTAGTTCTACCCGTGAGGGTGTTATTCCCTTATTTACACTCCTGTTTAATTTTGGAAACACTGTGTATTTGGTTGCATACCTACCTATTTCTAACTTTGTCCTTCAGGTAAAATGGAACCTTAAAAGTATCAATAAAATGTAACAATTAGAGAGCGATAAAACAACTCAGAACCTTAAACGTACATATCTGTTCCAGCCCAGGGGTCGGTAACCCGAGAGTATGTATTGTTGCATAGAGCGGCTCCGCCTCTCGTTAAGTTTGGGAAAAAAATATGATAACAATTGGGCGATAATTAAGAAATGTGGCCCCATTAATTACGATGTTACTGTAATTTGTTGGCGGATCCTTCAACGGGTAGAAGTAGAAACACTTCATGATCTTCAAAATAGCATGTCTTTTGCTGGATACTGGAAACACTTTTCTAGCTGATTATTTTACCATGTGATTGTTTCAAATGATTTCGGTAAGTCTATTGATAATTAAAGTTGGGCCTAGACATATATAAATACAAGAGACGATGAGAGCCTCATTCGGTTCGTAATGCAAAATGGAAATTTACTTAGATTAGTAGACCTAGACACCAATGATAAATGAACTTTATGCGGGTGTCGCACTCGAACATACTACGTGCGGTGAAAACATATTTTAGGTTAAAAACTTGCGCCAATCCCTGCAAGCGTACGCATCGCTCGCTCCGAGAGTTGTGCACCAAGTTTTTCTTCAATTCTCAGTTTTTTGATCTTTTAGATTTAGAAGTTGAGAATTGAGGTGTGCCTTTTGATATCTATAGATAGATAATTTTGTAATTTGAATTACTATAGAAGGCCGTTCCTTAGGACAGCGTTTCTCAAACTTTCGTATTTCGCGCCCCCCTTTTTGACCTTCAATAATTCTGCGCCCCGCTGCATAAAATAGAAGAGCCCCTTTTTGACCTTCAATAATTCTGCGCCCCGCTGCATAAAATAGAAGAGTATAAAGGCACTTGATTGACATTTTTATTGGTGACCAAAAAAAAGCTCTCAAGTCTCAATAAAGCGAGCGCACTTTGTGATGTCAAGTGACCAAAAAAAACCATAATGCTTTCAGTGTTTATGTGTTTACAAAAATAAAACTGATACTTTGATTTTGTTCATTTATTTCGTTTATTTTCGACGCCCCCCTGTACAGTTTAGGCGCCCCCCACACTCTGAGAAACGCTGCCTTAGGAAAACTTTTTCCAGAAGCAAAAAGTAAATTGAAATGCATTCAACGAATAGTTATCATGAAAAGTAATGAACTTTGATTCTCATTTGGCAAATTCAATTATTCAACAATCAGTTTTTAGTTCGTTTTAGAAGTTCGTAGCATAATTACCGGTTTTTTCGAGTCCTTCACCTTCAATGAATTTTTTAAGAGAAAGAAAGCGCTTTTAATTTAAAACGTCTAACACTTACTTTATAAGTAATGTCCCAGGAATGAAACACAAACTTAAAGAGCATCATTAATTTACTCGATCATTCGTCAAGCAGGTTCAATCGATAGAATTGCAAAGAGCAATTTGATGCTTTCAGTAAGACGAGATGATTCTGTCTGTCTGTCTGTCTCTCTCTCTCTCTCTCTCTCTCTCTCTCTATCTCTTTGATGGTTACTACATAAATAAGCCCGAACTAAATTATAACGATAATTGTTACACGAGCGCACAAATTCGTTGAGGTCGTTGGGGGACGAATAAATGTGATCCTCTGCCATGATCACACTCGCGCATTATGTACGCCGCCGTCGACCTTTTGAGCTCTTCCAACGAACACCGCGACAATCCTCAATCCTACAGCCACAGCATCCGATCTCGGACATTACTACAGAGAAACAGCACTTATCTCTTTCTACGACAACAGAGCTTTTACCGAAAACGTTTTCTTACTAACGGTTGATGGATGTACAAACACACAAATAGACATGTTGTCTATTTGTTGTCACAGATGTCTAAACCAGCAAGAAAAACAGGCGCAACATTTTGGAAAAGTGGAAAGGAAAACACTTTGAAAATTAATTTTCTTTTCTTCTGGAAACCAACGAATAAGAGAGAATTGTCTTGTCTGGAGACAAATCAAGAAAAATGAAAAGAAGGAAAGTAGAAAATGAGAAAAAATAGTGAGGTGAGAACAAACTTGATTTATGTAAATATATAGACTTTTTCGTTGGCAACGTAATTATTTTGTAAATTGAAAATGGCAGAAGAACATTTGTTAAACGTTTGCCTTCGCTGGTAAATGGTGTAGATGTAAATCGGCGCGCTGAAAATTGGAGAATTGATGCTTTTCGCGTTTTCGTGGAAAACTCAGCTTTTTCACTTCTTTCGGTATAAAGCTACTGTGCTTCTACGTATAATGCGTAAATCAGGGGTGTCTAACCCGCAGGCCAAGCCTACCCTCTATGCGGCCCAACAACACAAAATTGCAAATTTACTTCTAACATGAGATTTTCTACAATTTACTTTACAACATCTATCTTTCCTTGAAGGTACCTCTGCAAAATGATTTGTGACAAAAATCGTGTGCGCATGGTTGCATACGCGTAGATGTGTACGGAAACGCGTAGATTTTATTTTCCATCCAAAGTTAAGATTTTTTTGCGGGCCAATGTAATTCGATTTCATGCAACATGACCCAGAGAATCGAGAAGGTTGGACACCCCTGGCGTATATGCTGTATGTAAATGATTTATCATAGTCATCATAGAGCTGATAGGGCACAACCGTATAAGGATTATAACAACCTACCGCGATGCTTATAATCCTTCGCGAACACGTTCTGAATAATGCATGCTTATATAACTTTGTGAACGGGATGTTATTTTATTGCACAAAATTTAACTTTTAACAAAATTAACAACTTTCTAGTTTATGTTGTTACGAACCGAATTATTTTTGCAACGATGAACTTTAATTTGCAATTGCATTTATAAATTTAAGCAAAGCCCCACTTGATGTGATTATAAAACTATCAAAAATCGCGTTTTCGTTTCTTTTCATGAGAATAAATAAAATCCTTCTATTGCAAACTTACACAAAAAAAAACCAGCCGATGGTGTTTATATTTACTCCAGGTTCAAGTTAAATCGACAGCTGCCCAGACATAAATTTCATGCCAATACGTTGTTTGGTTTGCCAGCAATTTTGTTCACCGCGTACCAAGTTTCATTTCGATCAGTTGCTTGAGTTGGCCGGAATCTTGTCCACCGAGGAGACATACATAAATACACACACACACACACACACACACACACACACACACACACACACACACACACACACGCGCGCGCACACACGCACACACACACACGCACACACACACACACATCAGGCCGAAAACCATTTTTTTCGGATTCAGGGAAGCGAGATTCGTGGAGATCCGTCGAAAACCGGACATCGATTTTTTGGGGTGAATCCGTTACTTTCCTATACATACCTTCGGTAGTATCAGAAAGTAATAATTATCTTTTCATTTTGAAGTACCACAATTGGGATTCAAACTTGTAAGGATTTTATAGTCAAAAAGAAAAATCAAAGACTTTTTTGAATAATGCAAGTCTATACCTACATATACAATGGAGAAGGTTCGATCTCCATCTAACCAGACTTGGGACGACCTGGATATTCATCAGGACTGACAGACAGTGGCCCCCGATGGTTTCCAGGCGGCCCACCCGCCGCAGTTCGAAAATGTGTAATTTTGCAAGTCACAAATGTCAACTAATTTTAAGATGTGGATACCTGGAATAATTCATGGCGCAGCTAATTTCGTCAATGAACAATGTTCATTGTTAAAATGGTGAATCTTCTATATAAAACAATCGAAATCCATCTTAGTCATAGAACTTAGAACTTTCACTGAATCACCATCCCTATTAGTGACAAAGAGTTACAATTTACAATACAACACTAACCCCACTAAGGAGTAAGGGCAAAGAAGCATTGGGCGACTTTGGGTCGACGAGTCGAGACCAATTAAATCTACTTTATCTTTCTTGGTGGCACATATAGAAAGTAGGTAGAAGTGGGAGAGGCCATTCCGATGTAAGGCATCATTACCATTTTACTCATTTAAAATTTAGAACTAGCACTTCAGTGTGCAAACGCAAAGTTGGAAAGTTTTTAATTAATTTCAGTCGCTTGAAGAGAGATGGAAATGAGTGAAATGAGCAAGGCGTATGTACTATGTAGGTACATACTGCCACTGGGAGCGCTGTTTTATGCCACGAACTGTTTGTTACTTTTCGTTTTCGTTTTCAGAATTACGTAAAAGTGTCATACTTTAGCAATTGTAAATGGGATTGATTGCGATTTGATATCACTAAATTTCTGTGCAATTTCTACTTTCCGATCAAAATTACTTTTACGATTAACGAATTCTATGAAATCATACAATCAAACGAACTTACCTAAGTGAAGTTCGATTGTGATTATATGAGCGCCTCGTCAGGACTGATTAAAACCCTCCCTAACCCAGAGGCTTGAGATCTCTACCCTACCACAATTTACACACTTTAAAATGAATGATTGATAGATCGATGAAACCAGCTACCTACGATTTTCTCTCTCTAAAGTGGTGACATCGAACTGGATAAACGAGGTACTACATGTTTAATCAGGGAGGACGAGGCGCGAAATATAATCGTAGTGGATACGGTCGGGCAAAGTTGTGCGGTGCGAATTTAACGCACCGATTTTTGAGTTTCGTTCCGGTTCTATAGTATGATAATATGTAAGCTTGAAGTACCGTAAGGAAAAGATATTTGTGCATATTATATAAGAAGTTCTCTAGAAAAAATCTTCAGTCTTACCGCGGATGCCGTCTGGGTTAGAGAATGTGCGATAAGACTTTGGCTTTTTCGCTTTTACACTAAAAGAAAGTTCCGAAAACGTATACGCGAACTGGGATATTCTGAAACGACATTGCATTTTAAATAGATTCGGTCTGGTTTTATATTCACTCCTTATTCGCGTGGAAAAATAAACATTTCCGTTTCATTTACTTTTCTAGCAAGGAGCTGCGAGCAAGCCGTATTCAAAAATGAAAAGTGAATATTCTACCCTCGAGCTGATATAAATATGAAATGAAAAGATGAAGATGACTATTACGATGAAAATTACGTTCACAAAAATATCTTTCGTATAAAGTAAAATAAAAAATTAACGAATTCATTACTTGATTAAATGCATTATTTTACTTTAGTTTGTATTTTTTTTCTTCTCTTTCTCAGATATGTAGGTAGCATTCTTACATGTTACATCATCTCACAAAAATTTCAATTGAATATCAACGGAACAATAGGAATATCGATGCGGAAAAAAAAGAATTTGTACTCTTCGGGCTGCTGCGAGAATAGATAGAAATAGAAGAATTTATGTCCAACCATAAATGTCAATAAATCTTGCTTTGCATTCGGTCGAATTTATGTTTTCAATTATTCCTAGAAATTCCTGGTAAAATGTGATTTGCGCACCCATTCAACGTTCATCTTATTGAAATAAGTTCTCGTTGTCAAAATAACTCAACTCAGGATCTTGGAAACAATAAAAAAAGAATATTTGGTTTATTTATATACCTACGCGCTGAAAAACACGCAGTGACACAATGGGACCATCCCCGACCATCCAACCATCTAAATTATATTATACAACTCAGTCAGGTCAGTGCCGTAGCCAGGAAATTTTTAAGGGGGTGCTGAAAATTTTATTACAAAAACCGAAAGTTCCATTTAATTTTTTTTAAGTTTAATTTTATACTAAAAATTGTATTACAATACCCCGCCCCAAATGCTACGCCACTGATAAGACTTCCTGCTCTTCCATCATCTTTCAGTCCCTACGGCTCTTCCATCGTCGTCGTATACAATGCAATTTATGAATGTCAGTCGAAAACACCGCGAAAAGGAAAAAAAGAGGATTCAAAAACTTTGACGATTATAAATATGGAAACGGAAGGACTAAGCGACTAAGGAGACAATGACTAACTCACGTGCTTGTGAAGAGCACTTTAATGTTTCTATATGTATAGGTAGGTATACGAATGGTGAGGTCATTATACGATATAAACAAAAAACTAAATTGCCCTAGTGATGGAGTCTAATCTATAATCATAAAAACCGCTATACAGTGGGTTTTTCAAGCTCTACCACGTCAGGGATTTACAGTAAAAACTTAAGTCGTGTTAATGTGTTTCCTACTGTAAAGTTGAAAATGCAAATAATCAAACTCTTAATTTGTACCATTTTTAAATTTTTAACACATTTTGATTTTATTTTGATTGTTGATAATTGCTATACTTAATTGCTTGCAAAAAATAAAGAAAATTTTGAACTATTTATGCGGTAGGTAGGTAAACAAACTAACAACACTCTGAGTTCAAAATATTAAAATCAAATTGTTAGTTTGGCTGCCGACCAATTAAAAATTCAAAATTTTCAGTTTTCTTTATTTTTTTTGTTAATGAATAACTGTCAGATTGTGTTAAAAATGGTAGATACAAATTAATGTGATTTTTTTGCATTTCAGAATTTGGAACGGGAAACACACGGACACGTACTAAAGTTTCTACAAAAAACGCACTGTATAAATCACTCGGTGCGATAATAATAAAAATTATCACAACCAATTTCTGAGGACGACAACTCGCGTCTTCATCTTTTACACAAGTCAATTAACAGACCGTAGTATACTTATAATTAACCCAATAACATATAAAACAAAACAATATCATTTCACCTTAATGTCAATGACGAAACATGTACTTATTTTGTCCTTTGCCAGCAATCAAAATGTAAATATAATACCATTTTTAGAATAACTTTAAGCTTACGAAAAAATAAATTTTCAGTTCTTGTAATAAAATTTTCAGCATCCCTCTCAAAAAATTTCTGGCTACGCCCCTCCAGCAAGTCAGTGCAGAACATAGATAAAGTTCAAATACCTTTTTTATATCATCAAGTATAATTAACTACATGGAATAATACAGCAAGGCCACGGAAACTCAACAAGGAAATAGATAAAGATAAAATATTTGGCAAACGCATCAGGGCGCAGCGCCTAAATGTTAGATTTCCTGAAATAAAGCCGGCAAAACGAGAAATACCAACAACGGCAAAGTATGATCACAAAACCATAACTTTTGCAATATTTTGAGAGCAAATCGTCCTTGAATGCAAATTGATACTTAAAAGGTTGATTTAAGTTTAGGGTAAGTGCATATTTTTATTTTTTGTAAAAGAAAGGGATAAGCCTATCGTTAACAATGATTCAACTGTTCCATAATTTGCCTCGTTTGGCATCGAGCTTCATTATGAACGAATTAAGAAGGGGAATTACAAAATAATTGCGTCTGTTTATTAGCCGACATTTTCTACATCTCATTTCGTAGGCAAATTGAATATAATTAGGTATGAGCAAAATGAAAACGAAGCTTTTATCATTAATGTTAATGTTTTAACCAATTTAGGTAGGTACTGAATCAGTCTGGCTAAAGCGGCCCATACACTTTCAATCTAGTCATCAACCTAGTCGTCAATTTGCGATGTTGAGGACTACGTTGACCGTCTGTGGGCAGGTTGATGTTGAAATTTCATGTTGAGTACCAAGTTGAAGAAAATCAAAGTCGTTTGGATTTTTGGTGGGCGGAGCCTGATGTTGGCGACCAGGTTGAGACATGTGTGGCACGGTTGACGACATGCTTGCAAACATTAGTTGTTTTTTGGGAATTGTGCTGTCAACTTGTAAAAACTTGCCGGAAGACCAAAATAAAACTGATGTTTATCAACTTGGTTGACATGTGTGTGAACAACAATCCCAACCTAGTTGAGGACAAGGTTGACGACTAGGTTGAAAGTGTATTGGCTGCTTTAGGCATATCAAAAATCCTTACTTTGTTATATGCGATAATAAAATTCCTTCGTGCATTAGTGCTCTGAAATATCTACTTATATTGTAAGTACCTACTACTGAATTATTTGTTCTGAAAATCTGCTTAACAGTAAAAAGGTGCGCCCTCGAAAATATGCTTCTTTTAAAAAGTCCATGTGCAGGATATCATCTTGAAGTCATCTAAATCAGTGCTGGCCAAACTTTTACGTATGGCGGACCGGCATTTTTTGCTTGCCCATTTGGTTGTGGTATGGAACAAATAGCATAACATTCGGTATACAAGAAGTGTGAGGAAAACGGTAATGCCTTGATTACATGTAACGTGACACAAATGCAGGGCGAGACAGTAAAATGTCACTCGGCCGGTGGACGGGGTTGGGCACTCGGTCTAGTAAATAGAAACGGGTCCGAGTGACTGTCTAGTCATCCTATGTTTATACCAACCGAGCACAATCAAGTCATAATGCCTTGAGTACATGTAACGAGTACAGTGCCGAGACTAGTGTTCTCGGTCGAGTGCTCGGTTGGTACAAACATATTACCGAGCGCTCGGCCGAACGTAGGATGGCGAGACACGGAGTACAGCGGCGAAACAGTATTCTCGGCCGAGTGCTCGGTTGGTATACACATATTAGCGAGCGCTGGGCCGAGTGAACGACGGCGAAACAGTCACTCGGACCCGTTTCTATTTACTAGACCGAGTATCCAACCCCGTCCGCCGGCCGAGTGACATTTTACTGTCTCGCCACTGCACTTTGTCTCGTTACATGTAATCAAGGCATAAGTACCGACAGAAATTGCTTGTGTTGTTAATCTCTCTGTTTTCTGGCACCTTTTTTTGTTTTTGCCGCTTCTCTTGCCTCTTCCTCTTCACTTTATGACTTTCGTCTTGGTATAAAATACGATGAAAATATTTCAAACACTATAGAACTGAACGTTTTTTTTTTTGCAGGTCGCACATAGTGAAGTAGTGTAGATCTCATAACTTCGTCGCCAAAGTATTTCGTAGATCGCAGATCGCACCCCCGCAATGAGGATATCGAGATAGGAAACTAAAAGCGAAGGCATATTTGCTTACACGTTGCATGATTTATGTGAAGAACGTACATTCCGACCAACATGCAATAAATTGGCGTGTCGGAAAATATTTACCACCTGTCTAGGACAAGTTAATCGATAAAATAAGCCGCCGTTTGCAATTTCCTTTCATGCAATAACCAAACCACTCTTGTAACACATGCACATCGGCTGTTTGTTCATGACTCGACCGACCTGACTTGACAAAGTGTATCAGCACTACACCGTACACCACTATGAGAATCCGTAACGTAACCCCTAACAGTCAACACCTAACAAAACCTGGGGAACGTGCACACGAGTTGCCGTCCCATTAATAATTGCGATTAGGTATCTAAATATAGATAGGATAGGACACGATTTTCTATTTAGCAGGAGTTTATGAGTTTTTGGTCTTGAGTGTACCTATTCATTGATCGATTATGAATATTCAGCAAGTAAACAGGAAGAGAATGAGGGATAAAACTATGTTTTGTTTTCGTACTTGATTCCAATGACCTTAGCTTAGGATTAGAACTTGATAGAACCATCAATAAACCGTTTAATATTAATTATCCACGATCTGGACTTCACAGGAAGACTGGAAGCACAGCGTAAATTAATTTAAAATTTTATAATATTTCAAATATCAGAAGGTTCTATCTAAATCGTGTTATAAGAGACGCACATTAAATTTGATTCGCAAGAAAATCGAATTTCTTCGAGTCAAGTAACAGGTAACGAGGTAACAGCAATTGCTTTCCGCTCTTCGTTTTCCGTTTCGATAGAAATGTTCAAATTTCGAGTGTTTGACCGGGCCTTTCGGTTTGACGTCATTCAACAATCTAATGCTTCGTATACACACTAGCCATGGAGCATGAGCGAATGCTAGGCTTCAACACGAACATTTTCTTCAAATCTCCTCCGGGTTCCCGTCCGTATTCATATAGCTCGCGTTTGAAAACAGAACAAGGGAATATGTCTGAGCACAAATTTGATGTGTAAATAGCATTGTCCTTTGTATAAATTCCACGGTATACAATGAACTCATTCTCTCAATGTTATTCAGCAACATAGGTTTTGTTTTAACAAATTTGACAGTTAGAATACCGCACCGTTATATCCTTTTCTAGGAAAAACATTTTTACCTTTTACGTCACACGAATATATTGAAATAAATCCATTCGGTTGTTGGGTATGTAGATGTACCTAAGTTATGTACATATAAAACTTGTGCCTTGTGCATTACCAACAATGGTATTCCCCGTATTAACAATACAACTAACTTTATGTCACGCTCGAGAGCTCGTGTTGTGTCGACGGTCCACGTACTTAACTTTGCATTAGCAATGTGTAACTAACTAACATCTAACACTAACCAACAAACTCCTGACTCAAACATGTATACAGGTTGGGTAAGGGGATAGGATAGGACAAATAACCGCATTGTTCCATTTTATCAGGATAACATGTTTTTAACTCAATCCATACTTCCAAACTTTGCTGAGATATTTTAAGCTTAATGTATTCTAAAAATAGGATATCATTTTAAAATGCGTTATCTATTACCCATTGTTATGCATTATTTTTAGAATTAGAATTAACCGGAATCTGGTAAATATCAAAAACAGAACAACAATAGAAGTACATATTCGGAGTTCATTCAATGAGCAACATTCAATTTAGTTTAGCTAGCGAACTAGCGAATTTGCTCTGAACTCGGAACTCTTCAAATGTGTGCAGCCATGAATGCTGCTTAAAAATAGCGTGCGCTAACTAACAATAAGGCAAACGATGTTTTTTGCAGTTTTTCATAAAATATAAGAAACATGCAGATCCACGATTGTTCTGTCTTTTAGTGTAGCTTGTAGGTATGCAGACAAAAGTTTTTTCATACTTTTGCAATATTTTTTTGTTCTTTACCTTCACTACTTTTAATACTTTATGATGGTGATTATGTAGGTACCCCACACATTTAGTTGGATGCATACCAGGATAATCTTACCTCATTTCTTTACTTAAAATATTGATAGCAAATTATGAGCAACATTCAGTTTACTTCAGCTTTTCAGTAAATGAACTGAATTTGCTCTGAACTCTTCATATGAGTGCAGCCATGAATGCTGCTTAAAAATAGCGTGCGCTAACATAAAGGCAAACGGTGTTTGTTGTAGATTTTCATAAAACTATTAGAAACAGAAGACCGACGATTGTTCTGTCTTTTAGTGTAGTTTGTAGATATACAGATAAGAGGTTTTTTTCAATCCTTTGCAATATTTTTTTTGTTCTCTATCTTCACTACTTTTAATACTTTATGATGGTGATTATGTAGGTACCCCACACATTTAGTTGGATGCATACCAGGATAATCTTAGCTCATTTCTTTACTTAAAATATTGATAGCAAATTATGAGTAACATTCAATTTACTTTAGCTTTTCAGTAAATGAACTGAATTTGCTCTGAACTCTTCATATGTGTGCAGCCATGAATGCTGCTTAAAAATAGCGTGCGCATAAAGGCAAACGGTGTTTGTTGTAAATTTTCATAAAACTATAAGAAACAGAAGACCGACGATTGTTCTGTCTTTTAGTGTAGTTTGCAGATATACAGAAAAAAGGTTTTTTCTTACTTCAGCAATATATTTTTATTCTTTATGTTCACTATACTTTTAATACCAGGATAATCTTATTACATTCCTTTACCTACAATATTGATAGTAAATTCTGGGGGTGCCTCTAATAAATATATTCACTTTATAAATTGACACATTAAAGTTGAATAAAATCTAGACGACATCAAATAAGACCAAGTCCAACAGGGAGAAACAGGAACCATTACGAAACGAAACAAGAAAATCGAAATCTAAACCCACATTCTTTGTTGATATAATCTTCTTGGGAGATATACCTTGTATTGTTAAACAGGACATAATAATGACTTAAATTGCCAATTTCGAACATCCTTAATAACACAATATTCTTGCTTTTCCCTTCATTTTCTTTTAAATATTTTCCTGCCTCGCAGGAAAAATTCTATTCCCATCGTTAATGTACAATAGGTAGTATTAAAGGAAAGTAATGTATCCTATGACAAATTCTATAGGTTGAATTTTCAAAAATTTCTACGAATACAGCAGTCTTCCAAATTTAGTTTACTTGTGGATGTGTGTGTGTGTGTGTGTGTGTGTGTGTGTGTGTGTGTGTGTGTGTGTGTAAATAACTTATACCTAAAATATGAGACTAATTCGGGGAGGGGGGTCATATGGCTCAGTACGAGTGTGGAAATTGAAATTATCTTTAATACATGATGTGTAGTGGAGCTGTGTGAAACGCAACGATTTTTTCGTTCCATCTTGTAATTTTTCTAAAATGCGGTAAGGAAAAAAAACAATATATTTCGACGTGGACTGTAAAGATAAAAGCTTAAAGTTTTTCTTATCACATTTCGCCTCGTTGTCTTGTTTTCTTTTTAACTTGCTAGGCATTCTATCTGCTTCTTCTTCTTCTTCCAAGCGACCTCCTACTTAGAGCAAGCATCAATGAACGAAAGAATCATCTCGGTTGGTGCTGAGGAGTGCAAGTTGGATGTTGAAGAAGATGGAACGGAAACGAGGGCCGGCTGGTTAGGAATTTAGGGGAGCCCTTAACGCATGGATGAGATATTATTCCGCTCCGTAGCGTTGTATTTTCCATACTTTCACTAAGTACCTACCAACATTTTGCGTCATCGAACTCTGCAAAATAATGTCTGCAACTGTAACACTAAGCATCTACTTTTAATTCTTATTCGTTACTTTTGGTTTAAATCCTTTTGTCCTTAATCCGCAACTTGGCGCGATATAATCGCGCAACTAGGACGAAAGTAAATGACAAACTTTTGGATGTATATAAAGTTATTGGAGAATAAATACCAAGGGTGAGCCAACTAAAGACTACAATTCGGATTTAAGCTATAATTATAATCAGAAAATGATAAAATCTATACCAAAAAATTTCATTAAAATTCCACAGGTATACCTTCCAAAAAAAATTGTAACTTCGTAATCGTAATGTCAAGCCGGTCAAGCAGAGTTTGCAAACGAGCAAAGCAAATATTTTCCATTTAGATTAATTGTTAATTTCAAGCACTTACATTAAGCACTTACACATTCGACCCTCATTCATGCTGTTTGCTTATTCATTCAACGTTACGAGTAAATATTGCATGCTCAAGTCGAAAAATGAACAAAACGTGTCCAGCTTTTCCTTTCGTTTCTATTCCTGCTGAACGAAGTCGAGCTAAATCATGGGGTGGCTTCTGTTCGGGACGTATTCATCGGTCACCAGAGGCCTGTGATAATAGCGTATCTCCCAGGACTTCACCGCTTAAATCTTCTACTGACAGTGGCGGATTATGCTTTTACAGGGCCCCAAGCGGTCAACTCTCTATAGATGAGTGTAAATTTTTTTTAAATACATTAATGCCTAGAGAGTAGGGTCAAATGAAAACATAAAAATATCTGACATTTGGGGGTCCTTGAAGGTTGGGGCACCACGCTGCCGCTCCCACCACCTGTTCGGAAATCCCCCACTGGTTACTGAGTACAGTTTACTTGTATGCGAATGCAGTAAACGTGAAAACGGCATAAGGACTAAGGACAAATGAGCGAATCATACAAAACCCGCAAAATACTAGCAGTAAAAAAAGGACAAACCATGAGAGCACAATTTCATGTAATTTTTATGCAATTAGCTGTAGCTAACTGCTAGCCTCGCCTCGCCCCAGCTGCTTCGGTAATGTATGCCAAGCCGTAACCGTAAGAACGATTGTTTTAATTTTATTGTGGAATTAAAGAAAAGGAAGAATTAAGATTTATAAAGTCATACGAGTATATTCAGCAGTTTTTGTTAAAAATTGCAGACTAATTGAATGTTGTTTAATTTCGCAAACTTAACTTAACAAGTGAGATTTTATACTTTAGAATTAAATTAAAATAAGTACCTAGGTACATAAAAACACGACGTGAGTGATCCACAATAATACACACACACACACACACACACACACACACACATACACACACACACACACACACACACACACACACACACACACACACACACACAGGATATCACGCCAAAAATTTCAAACCTGAAGTCAACGGATCTCCACGAATTAGGGAAAAATAAGACTTTAATTTTTTTCATGATCATCTTACTTTCCTATACCTACATACCTTCGGTATGTGCCCGGAAAGTAAAAAAAAACTGTAAAATACGGGTCAATTATTTTTGGACGTAGATTACAAATGTGCAATAAATAGAGCATCGTGAAGTAATCAATAATCAATAATTATAATTGACAACCATAATAAGGAAACGTCAAAGAACGAACCCAATTTACGTTATTCTTCATTTCTCATTACAGAAAGCGATTTTATAAGAAATTCAAAAACTTTCCTCTCATCTTTTTCGGTAAAGCTTCATTCTCTTCGAGAAGACCTCTAAATTCAATATCATCGTTTGAAGTAGAAAAATGTCTTTACATCGTGCCTGCAACACCTACTAAAAACGAATACGCGTTCGAAAATGTTAAAACAATTTTCTGTACGAAACCGGGCGTTATTTGATTCCTAGAACTTTGCTTTGATACGCCGAAAATTTTTCTATCATATTTCTACACATTCCTTTCCATATACAGTATCTAACAAAAAGTATTTGTTCAAAGCCTGCAGCAATTTGGATTGGAGGATATATTTGTACCATGCTACCATCAATACAAATTTGCATTTATGGAAAACCCGCGTCCTGTCCAATTATCTTTTTACTTTGGAATGCTTTCCATATCCGGCTTTTCATGTTCAACAAATAACAAAGACGAAAAACAGTTTCCAAAGCAAAAGTTTCGAGGCGATATTAGATTAGGGAAAAATTTATACTTCAAAGGAATAAAAGTATGAAATCCAAAACGTCAGGGAATAATCAAAAGTTCAATGGGAATTAATTGGAACATAAATTGGAAAAAAAACTTGCAAACTGTCACAAGTTCGCACAGAACGTAAAAATGTAAATAAAATCCTAGGCCCGAGGTTAGAACTACTGGAAAAATTAATGCAAATTTATGCGTAGAACTAATGGACTTCGAATTTTTGTGCGCTTCAATGTAATAGACGACCTGGAAGCAGACAGTCAGGGGGGTAACTATCATAGGGCAATTATGTGCCGCGCCCCAGAGCCCTAAGCATTTAGGGGCCCCGTTCGTAAATTGACAATGCGAAATTTTATTTCGCGCTTTGCAGTTGTGATATGCAATTTCCCATTCTCGCTTTGCTGGGCTGGGTTCCTGTCATGATTTTAAACCGGGGCCAATTTAACCAAGCTACGCCCCTGTCTATAGAAATTGTAATATCAGTAGCATAATATTCCGCAGGACAATGCACCAGCAGCGGGATAAATATTGTCGCTTTATATACTTATCTAACAAGTTTTATCTTTGCATTATCAAACCACAGCAAATGAATTTATTAATTTTTTAATACACATTCGCGCATATGCGCTATTATATGCTCGGGCGATTACTCCGCTCGACTTCGTCTCGCTACGTGACCTGCGCCCTCGCGTATAATAGCCTGCATATGCGCTCATTGAATAATATACTATTAAAACCTGGAAATTATAAAAACAAACAAAAATTTAATTATTTTTTGGACAATTAAATTATTACAGGAATTAAAGTAAAATAAATAAAACGGTGCTGTCAAATCTGTGCGAATGTGTTTGAACAATTATTGTTTGCTGATCCTATTATACACTTACAGAGTGATCAAAAATTATTGACATCTAATTCAAATATTTTAAATTTTATTATTTATGAATTATTAACCTAAATCTGAATTATTTTGTATCACTCTATAGAAACAATTACATTCAGAGAGCTTGGCATCTTACCTTGCCGTTCACATGACGACTGCTTGATAACGAAGAACGAAGAGAACTCATTTTATTAAATTTTAAGTTTTTGCTTGCGTTGTTAAACTTAAAGTAGCACTCTTTTTGGTTTATCTTTAGATTAGTTAATTAATTAATGTCTATAAGTATCAAACTCTAATATTTATTTCTTATAAATTTTTATTATTTGGTTTAACATTTAATATGAATTAGGTAATAACTTTATTTACTTCTTTTCTTTTGTTATTATTTATTAAATATTAGGTTGTTTATTATTATCAAGAAAATCACACCAAGATATTGAAATTGTTGTTTGCTTTTGATAGCTGATATATTTATTGATTGATCAATTGAAAATGAATTCTACTTTCACTAATCAACATCAACTTGTCGTAATATAAATTATTTTCTTGTTAAAGGATTTTTGAATGATAATTATAATGGAATGAAAGAAAAAAATTAAATTCGGTTACTTATTTCTTTAATTACTTATTAATTTATTTATTGTACATTAATTATTATCATATGTGACTTTGTAGCTTTTGCTGTTGTTGTTGTTATTGTTCTTGTTGAATTTTTGTGTTTTGTTATATACTGGCTGGGCTGATATCTTTATTTTATTTATTTCATTAATACTTTGGTTGCTTGTTGTTTTAATTACCTTGTTTTAAATATATACGTTCTAATGATAAATTCGTTTGAATAAAATGGTTTTTCTCAAATTTTCCTTTTTGTTCGCTCCTTTATAAAAATTAATTAAAGTTATCTTCCTTGTTGCTCCTTCGTTTTACTAATTAATAATAATATGATATGTATAAAACTCTTTGTTTGTTGTTTGTTTTTGAAATTTAATTTAGTTGCATTTAGTTGTGCATGGAAATATTTAAAATAACCATTTCATTGGAATTTTAATCTATGACAGACACATGATTGATTTCCAACAGTTTCCATTCATTTCCTTAGTGTCCTTATACAAATAAATAATATAATTTTATTTTGGCTGCATTTCATGTAGTTTAAAATATATCGATGTACTTATTAAAACTGTGTTATTCACAGTAAATAATATTAATTAAGAATAATTAATTTTATATCGAAACATTAATTAGTAACGACGACATTTATTATTAACATCCAGAAGCCGATACGTGTTATTTTATACCTGATTTAATGGTTAATTATAGAGTGTACTTTTATGGTTTCGCGTTGATATATATAGGGTAGTAAGGAAATTGACGAGTATTGGTTCGCTCACGTGCATAGAATAGTGGCCGTAAACGTGTGCAGGTGGTAGCCGAATTAATCGCGCACTAGAATAATTATTTTCGTCTCAACTTGATGACGCACGCCAATGGTTATAATCAACGTTCATATACACGAAGCGGCTGTCGCGCGTCGCTCGGTGTTTAATTGAAAAAATCGCAATTTTCTATGATGTTTCGTCGATTTTGATTGATTGGTGTCTTTTCGGTATGGTATGTATGGTTCGATGGAAGAGCTTTAAAGCGGCCAGCAAGGGACGCAGGTCCGGGGAAGACTGCAGTCTCTGTTCAGTTCTGTTATATCGGGCCTGGAATATCGATCAAGGGAGAGTGAGGGCGAAGAGGCACTTCGCGCCAAGAGTTTCGCGCATGCTCACCGACCGCCCCCCAATATACAGGTGCATCGACGTGCGATTGTGAATGCGTGGAACTTTTGGTCTTCGAAAAAGCGTGCGTTTTCCACCACCACCATCACTAGCAGAAGAGAGGGATGACTGTCGTCTCGTCTCGTCACAGGTTCCACGGTTCCACCGCCACCGCCACTGCCACTGCCACGCGCGTTTTTTTTTCCACTTTAACACCGTTACGCATTTTTTCATCTGTTAACTATCAATACTTTCCTTTTACACCCATATTTCACTTTTAGATAAACCACTTCATGGATTTAACGGCATTGAATGCATATATGAGTGAATTATGATAATTCCAAGAATTAACTTGGAAAAACAGAACCTTTGTCTGGCTTGGTTACGTCGGGTTTCGTCCCCCGAAGATACCACACGGAAAAACAGTGTTAACACGTAACAGGTTGTTTCATGGCGTATAATCGTAATATATTAACATTTTATCGTACGAAATTGTAGCGGCCAAAGTTTGAGAACCTCTGCTCTAAAACCATTGAATTGAAGTAAAATAATAAATTTAAAAATAAAAATGAGGGCAAATAAGCGAATATAAAATGTACATTACTCTATTAGAGGTAAAATGTTTTGGAATTAGCATAAATGTCATGTCATGTTAAAAGTTACATGAAATTTGTTTCGAAAATGAACATAACACGAAATGGCTTAACTTGACCTATGTCAGAACTAGGAACCAAAAAGAAGCAAGCATTCAATCGCATTTTTCGCTACACACAAGTCACAAAACAATACATTACGTGCAGCCTTTAAATTAATTGATTCTCATCAGTATTTTAATAATTTCCATGAACAAAGTAACTAGGTATAGAATTAAGTATGGTTGGCGAGTTATTATTATTATTATTATAAACTATCTGGGTTTGAAAAGTTTTCAAGTTTTGCTTTTGTAGAACTGATTTTCAAGTTACATTCAAGGTGTACCTAGTGGAGGTAATTAAATGGTAAAACTATTAATATTAAGTATGAGAAGTTGGATAAGTTTCAAAGGGTAAGTTGTGATTAAAGTTGAGTTTTGATATTGACGTCATCCAGAATTTTCCATTTACGCGGAAAACTAGGATGCAAAACCGCAAAACTGAAATACCTAATCAATAATTACGTACCTATATTCTATATATTTTCTTTAAATTATTCTAAAAGGACAAAACAAATATGCTTCTATTATGCTTATACCGGGTGTTAACCCACAGGAGTGAACATAGGGAATTTACAAGGTATATCATATTTTAGCAAATTCCTACTCCCCATTTGCATGGAAATAAATCGCATCAAATAGAAACAATAATTTTCCGCGTCTTTTGGTATCAAAAATAATTTTATTATTTTATAATTACATTTTTAAATAAATAATTAATAGTATATTATTATATGAGAGATTATGATAGAATGATGAATTGCGCCACTCGCTTTCGGCTCGTGGGCTCAAACATCATCTTCGTGAACACTGGCCATAATAGCGAATATAATACTATGCTTTTTCTACATCTTGCACTATTTTTAACACAAAATACAAATTGTGATTTCTCGATGAAGCAACAACGAGCACCAAATGACAACTGAAACAATATGGCGGACGATACACATAGAGCTAAGGTCGGAATTCTTCGGGTTCTTCAAATTCGTTAAATCTTGTTGAACTTTAAATGATCTACGAATATACGCGATCAATGTTATTAAATTGCAGTGATTTATGAAAATCCATTAATCACGGTAGTGATTTATAGGTACCATTAATCACTCAAAAAT
>JARJEB010022577.1:0-12168 GCA_030264535.1 Liometoxenus newtonarum
TTGGCCTTCGTGAGCCTTCAGGAGCCATTAAAAGAAACGGTACATATTGCAACGTTGCGGTGGAGGGCCGATTATGTAGATGCCAAATTCTTTTCTCTTAAGAAATTGGATTTTAGAAATGTTAAAAAATGGGTTTTCTTAAAGTAAGCCATACGTGCACGCATTCGAAACTTCATAAAGGTCTCGGCTTTTTTTAATAAAAATATTGTGTGCAATAACTTTAGAGGAAATTACTAATTTCGTCGCCGAAATTCGCAACTTCAATGGCCTCGTGAGTCCAAACGAAGGCCAACCCAAAGATTTTTTTATTAAGATTTTCTATTCAGAATTGTCAAAAGAAGAACACTACCAGAAGCTTTTTCACGAATTTATACACACCCTGTATATAAAAAGTACGCTTGGCAACTTTGCAATTTTTTACAGATTTAATATTATCAAGATGTGCGTCAAAGGTTGATTCTAATTACTGTCAGTTTGACATTTTATAACTATTGTAGTTAGAATTGTTATAGTTTGTGTGACATCTGTTACTGCTGTGGTTCGCCTTAAATTTTTAAAACTTCAATTATGGAGTTTAGTTTTAATGAATATGCTGATATGCACCTGCATACATGGTCTATGGATATTGCAAATTGCAATGTTCCTGCGGCTAAAGTCAAGTATATGGTTTTATGGCCAATCTTTAAATGTCATGCATCCATAGATAGATCTTGACGAAGTGAATCTAAAACAATAAACAAATTTTGGTGCTCTTGAAAATTGGCAAAATTATTACCTCACAAAGTTTGACTCTTTCAATGGTTCTCCTTTGGTTTGGTGCAGTTAGATTAGAGCGATTCTTAGGTATAATGCACCCAGCTCGGTTTGGGTGGCTTGGAGGGATATATGCCCACATAACCAATTTCATCCCTTATAGGTTGCTTAGTTTGCCCAGAATTTTACTCACAAACACGGACATCACTCCAAACAAAAACCACTTTTTCGGACTCGGGGAAGTCAGATTCGTGAAGGTCCGAACGGATTACCATTCCCACCGTATGTAGCAAATACCGCCGTCCGGAAATGAATGGATGCGTTAAATTCGCTCTGTACAATTTTCCGAGTATTTCTTCCGTCAAAAAGTCATAAAAATAGAAACGAGCGCAAAAACAATCTGCTCGACAATGCTGGGTAAATGGCGTTCAACTGTTTTTGCACCCCAATTACCTGATTCATTTATTATATTACTCGGTGTTTGAATATTTTACGATGTTGAAAATTCTGATATTGTGTATATTTAATGACATGGGTGGTAGCAAATCATATTTTTCTTACCTCGAGGTGCCTTATTTTATCTCTACAATACCATTCATCCTCAGTTTGCCTGCTTTAGAGCATACGTGCTGTAAAGTAGAACATTATGAAACATTTCGGTATCATAATTCCAGTATATTATGTATCTTTCGATATGTTTCAATGTAAACTCGATTTGGTATCTCACCATTCTCAAATCGAATCATTATAAAACCGAACTAATGACATTTCGTATTGATACAGTGAAAATGGAGAAATGATTGCAAATGTGCACGAAGCTAAAGATCTCGTCAATCCTAACTTTGATATTACCGGAAATGCGTGTAACGACGACCCGTTGGACACTTACGTCAAGATTTTCTTGCTGCCTGATAAAAATGTCAACGTGCAGACAAAGATGCATAAAAACTCAAACAGTCCCAGCTACCAGGAACGAGTCATCTTTTCGTTACACCCTCGAGATCAGATGAACACTGCGTTACTCTTTCACATATATGCAGCGGATATAAATTCGCACACGTTAATTGGTGAAGGTGAGCTCAGTCTGGCCGATGTTAGCCTCAGGCAGCCGGTGACTACGTGGGTAACATTAACTGATACTAGTCAGGTGAGAAAAAATTGGAAAACTTGTTTCTACTTAAGGTACCTCTATATTTTATTGTGCAATTACCTGTAACTACTTTTTGTTCTATTTGACAACAATTTCTCTACACGGTCTTGCATGGACCTCTAGTCCACTCTGTTTCTCTGCTTCATTTAACTGGATATTATATTGTAGTTTTTGTAATTTGCAAATTAAGGAATTATAATTTACTATATTAATTATTCAAAATTCATGACAAACAAATATTATATTATATCAAAAGTTAAGAGGGAGTTCAACCAAATTTGTTGCTTACAGTGGCAGTAAAAGATGTTCAATGATTTTCAAAACCATCTTCATCGTACTTGTCAACCTAGTTCCTAGTGAAACAACGATTCAAACACTCAACATCTCCTCAGTCATGGACAGCTGTTTCGTCCAATAAGAACTCTTTATGCTAAAGAGTCATGCTGACTACGAGGTAGACATTCAGTATTCGAGCATGTAGGTACACCTGACAGTCATGCTGAAGAGTCCTCATAAGAAGAAACAGCTGTCCATAACTGAGGAGATATTGAGTGTTTGAATCGTTGTCAGCACTAGGTTAACAGGGACGATGAAGATGGTTTTGAAAATCATTCAACATCTCTTATTGCCACTGTAAGCAACAAATTGGGTGGAACTCCCTCTTAACTTTTGATTTATTTATATGTGCTGGCACTCAAACCACTGGACAATGCGAAATATTATATTACCATATGGAATAAGTGTTTTTACAGTGTATATAATATTGTTTAGAACGGAACAGAGTTCGGTGAATTGATGTTTTCGTTGAGCTACTTACCAACGGCTGAACGTCTTACAGTTGTTGTAGTCAAAGGCAGAAAGTTGAAGTTTCAAAGCGAGAAGGAGCCGGGCGAACCATTCGTTAAGGTTTGTTCAGAAACCACTCACTCGACCAACCCCTAATTTATAACATTTTACTTTTTGCAGGCATATCTTTTACAATATGGTAAGAAGATTCACAAGAAGAAGACCACCTCTAAAAAAATGGAAAAGAGTCCTATATTTAATGAATCCATGATGTTTAATATCCCTGCACATATGCTACAGGTAACCGTTATGTTCATGCCTGGTGAGTAAACATGCGGAAGTGGAAAAGTCCTTGAAAAAGAAGCTTTTGGCTGGGTTTTTCCCCAAGTTTACTCGGCAGTCGCATATAAAATTTTGTCTAACACCTGATCAAAATTAATTCTGAAATTCTTGATGCAAACGAAATTGTGTCTTGAAATTTATTTCAATATTTATTTTCAAATTATTTAGACAATCCAGATAAGACTCACAGTAGCCGAACTGCATCCGGAATCGTCCAAAACATACACTATTGGGCACGTCATCATCGGCGCGCAGGCATCCGGAAGATCGCTGGCGCATTGGAATCAGATGCTTCAGGCGTTACGGCGGCCCGTAGCTATGTGGCATCCTTTGAGGAAGTAAATTCCGAAAACACACTGCACTGATATTAATTATTGTACTAACGTACCTGTCGTAATACGTTCATCAAACAAACCAAAATTTCAGCCCTTATCTTCACATTCTTGTTAAAACACACAACTACATACTCGATACATATTATAGTGAGTTTTTCTAACCGCATTTTTACAACATATACATATTAGATCATTTACAATTTCATAAACAGGGTGATAACGTGATTAAACTGACATATACCGTAAAAACAAATGACACATTATTCATATTTAATTTATTGATAGAATTGAACATAGATTATTGAATGGAAAGAGTTAAGAGTTGCGTAGTATGAAATTATAGTTTGTTTCCTTGGTTCGCATTCTTAAAAATCGAGTACAATTAGCTATAATGTTTAAAGTGCTCTTTTACCAATGTACCTACGAATTGTACGTATATTGAATTCGAGATAATTTCAAGGGTAATATAAATTCGTTTGTTTTTTTTTGTTGTCCAATAAAAATCTATGTGAATACTCGGTTAAATCAAAGCAAAACAAAGGGATACATTTTTGATTAAAAATTTCTAGCTAACTGCTAAACTAAAATTGAAGATATTTTGGCAGATTTTATTTTAAACATCATATTTCATTGATAACTTTGGAATCGATGTGATTGATAAACAAAATCCAGCAATAACTCAAATAAAAAGAGGAAGAAACACTAAAATAACATTTTGCTAATATTAATAGATCGTTTTGAGAAATTATATGGTTAGAAATGGATTATTTGGGATAGATTTATTTAGAAAACTGAAATATATTAGTACTAATTGTCGGTTATAAATCACCCTGTATAAAAGTTGCCAAACCCAAAAAAAAGAAACACTCTAAAAATGTTAAAGACATTCTTCATGACAAAAGTGTGTTTGCTTCCATAATTGTGATAAATGGCCTTTGATCCTACCAAAAAATAATATTAATTGATGATATATAAAAATACAAATTCGGCATTTTAAATGAAATATAAAATTCAAAATTTTACAAAAACCCCAAGTTGTAAGTACAAGTATATAATGAACATTGCTATTTGTTGTTGAATGTTAAATGTTGACTCTTTAAAGACAAAAAACTAAATCTTATTATATAGAATTCTATTTCGAGTACAAACAAATGAAGATTTATTGATGAAATGGATTCCTCGAAAAAAAGAAATACATATTTTAAACAAATGCATGGACAATAATAATTCGCCAATACGTCTATTATAACATCGTACTTTTGAAACTTACTATCGTTATCAAATTGTGGAATAAACGTGGTTGATTTTTTAAGGCGGCATTGCATAGAATGTTTACTAAATATTGGAAACTAGGAATTCAAAGATTTACTAAAACAGACTGTTTCAAATTATTAAAGAGTATTATAAAATTTTCGAAAATTCAGTGTTTTAATTATTTGTTTTCGAAAGTTTAAAATGTTTGTACTATGCATTCACAATACACAAACCAAAAATATAAATAAACGTTTACAAAATGAACGAAAACCCAAAACTGAAAGGAGCATTACGAATATCGTTCTAACACACTTACTTGTCAGCGAAAAAAATTTTTAAATTGGAGGCCTAATAACCTATTTAAAATAAAACACTATTCTTAAATAAGCAAATAGTAAAATTAAATTAAGTGGGGATACTTCGCATACTCATTGATAGTATCCACTTTTGTTAATAAATAATTGGTGAACTTCGGAAAAAAATATTGACAATTAATGTGATTGGAGGTTTGTTTCAGATGAATGTTTCGAAATATTAGAATCAGCTAAAATTCTTGTAAAAACTTTCTCTGAAAGAAAATTTGAAAACAAAATTGCTATTCCAAATTTTAATTGTTATGTATTTAAAAACAAAAATAAATAAATGCAACTATATTTTTGTTTTAAGCTTTGAAACAATCTGTTTTAGACATTTGTTGAGTACTTCTGCGAAAAAGTAATTTAATTTATATGTACAGAATAATTGAATTGTTAACAGAAAACCAAAAAATTGTTTCAAATCAATATGTAAAATCCACCAGCCACCATTGAAACTGGATATAAATGAATAAAAATAATGGGAGCAATGTGCATAATTATATTAGTAAAAGATTATTTATTTCAATTCTATTCTTAAGGAACCTGAATAATTTTAATCCAAATAATGTTACAGATTTGTTTTTTTAATATATAAAAAATAACTTATTGAGAAGTCTGTTACGAAATACAATTTATATAAATGAACTCACACACAAGAATTAGTGCCCATACTTTTGGAATTCCCACTCTCTGTTATCTAATGGACACACCTGCCTGGTTTTTAACCACCGTGAAATACAATGGAAATGGAAAGCATGCTGTAACAATTAAAACAATAAATTGATTATTGTTACAGAATTGATTTATTGATATGCTTACATTACAAACGCCCCATGCAACAGTACATTCCTCACTAGTTGCTGATGCTTGATTTGCTTGACATTCAATGCACAGATCCATGATGTGATTGCGGCAAATGGCACAATTATCCACAACAATGTCTGTGAGAAAAAAATTAGAAATTTTTGTATATGGGTGAAACAGAAAGCGGATTTCACATTGGCAAGAGTAGCAATGAAATTGATATAATGGATAGATTCAGTGTAATACGTGAAATCGCGCGAACGTATAATTTCGGAATAAAAATGAAATTATTTGTTCGATTTGCTTACCCCAAGCCCAAAGCGCTACTGCATTCCACTGGAACAGAAAATATAAACAGAAAATTTTATTTGGAGGTTATGTGCTAGTGGACGAATTTACCTTTTTAACTTCGAAACGTTTCTTTTCACCCTTGGAACTACTGGAAGGCAATTCAACTTCTTCCTCATCAACGTCCATTGCAGTTGAAGCAGCCATAGTTAATTAAATTCGAATAATTCTGATTTCTTTTATAAAATCAAATGAAAATGACGATCAAATTTTGTTTTACCTTTGGTTTTACCTTACTTGCAATTTGACTTTTTGACATTTGATTTGACAATTGACATATTTGCATTAGGTATAGGACCGCGTTCAGATTTAACACACCGACTGACTAGGGCTGCGTTCGTAAAGTCTCCTCAAGTTACTTGTGGACTGTTAGTTGTCCATGGGCGGAGCTTCAGCGTCACCTCAACATTTTCGAACGTTTTGAGGAATACCTTGCGTGTACTTTTCTTACCACGGTAAAAAATGGTAACACGTGGAATAATATAACCTAAAAAATCAAATTTAAATCTGTGCCGTGTAAACAACGAGGTAAAAAATGGAAACTAAAATTTCGTGATGAAAATGACGATATTTTAATCTTCATCTTCAATATCCCTTATGCTATAACATATTTTAGCATCATATTAACTGACGCTAGCATCGCAAGTATGCAACATGCAAGTTCTCACTCCTTGGTTCAATTCTCATCTCAATTCTTTTCGGATTCTTTATTATTATTTAATTCTTAGATCAGAGGTTTTGTTATGAGATGAGTACTACACGTATCGTTCATAACGAAGAGGTACTTGAGCAATCCACAAACTTTGCGAACGCACGCAGCTCCATGGATCAAATCGAAAGCCACAATTACCCACAGTTTATGAACAGCTTTGGATAACTCCCATCAAAACTTTTTGAACGCTCTCCTTGAGATTTGAAATAAAACAAAATTTAGGCAGTGGCGCTCTCTAGTATAATTAATATTCCCACACGGTGGGAATTTTTCAGAATAACCTCAAAATTATTCGTGAAGGTGAAATCTGGCTGAAAACCAAACAGCCCAAGAGCTGCACAAGTAAAATAATGGCATCAAAGGTATTACGAATTTATGTTTATTTTTATTAATCAATATTTTTATATCTTCAATGTTTTATAAATGATAGTTGTTTAAAACACTTGGAGCGTTCAGGCCCTATACACCATTTGATAAAGGTCTTGCATCTCGACTACCAGAAGCATATCGAAAATTTTACAAAGAATGGAAGGTAGCTGAACCTGCTGCAGTGCACTATGTGCCAGAAGAAGGAAAGTGGAAACGAGATGAAGTTACCAATGAAGTGTACGTATTTATTTGTCAAGTGAACATCATCCAATCCGATGATTGCTAAGATATTCTTTTTTTTAAATAATATTTATGTCAGGTACCCAATTCAAAATATTCCACTGCCACTGCAATTTCCCCAGGAATATGATACACAATTATGGGGAGGTGAAGCAGTTGTGCAAGGGTTTCAACGTCGAGCCCGCAATGATCGACGAGTACCTCATTTTTGGGTTCCACAGTTACACAGATCAGTGGTGTACAGTGAAGTTTTAGATAAACATATGTCTGTTGTCGTTACTGATAGAGCTTTAAAACTTATTAATGCAAATTATGGATTTGATCACTATTTATTGAAGGTAATTACATTTATTTTCTTAGACAAAATTGTTGAATGTTATTCCTAATATTTTCAGACTCCGGCTTGCGATTTAAAGTCGTTATTACCGTTAAAATTAAAACGAAAGATATTACAAGACTTGCAAAATGGTTGTCCAGCATATTCAAGTGATACTATTAAACAAGATGAAATTTTGGCTCGATATAAGCAATATTTAGCTGCCGTAAGTATAAATTCATTTTTTCTACGCCTATTTAGTTATATGGTCATTATTAGCCTATAACTATAGCCTATAACCTATAACTCACTACCGTGAATACTGGATTTTCAGAAATAACTGCGCGTATTAAAGTTCAACAAGATTTAACGAATTTGAAGTGACCGATCCAACTTATCTATATGATCTAGGATCTCAATTTAGGAGGTCAATTTCATAACATTGATCGCGCGTATTTGCGCAGATCATTTAAAGTTCAACAAGATTTAACAAATTTGAAGTGGCCGATCCAACTTATCTATATGATTTAAAATCTCGAAAGAACCCGAATAATTCCGACCATAGCTCATGTGTATCGCCCGCCATATTGTTTCACTTGTCAGTTAGTGCTCACTCAGATGAATTGCGCCACTCGCCTTCGGCTCGTGGCCGCAAACCTCATCCTCGTAAACAATGGCTATTATAATCGCTCATATAATAATATGCTATTTTCGACAAAAAAGTGCAAGAATTTTCTGATTGTCAATAAATTAGTGAATAATTCTGATTTTGAATAAAACAGTTTATATACCTCGGTGGAAATTTCATTTCAGCCGAGGACTAGGACGGATCAACCGAGGCGCGAAGCGCCGAGGTTAGCTATAACCCGAGGCTGGAATGAAATTTCCACCGAGGTATATATATACTATTTTATTCACAATACTTTCCACCTCGGCATGTAATCTACTTATTTGCTTTTGCCAGTTGCCTTAATTAACTAAGTTTCCATTCTAAATATAGACAAGAAGTTAAAAGAAGTTTCTTGATGTTTTTATTACAGTTTGGAAATCAAAACCTACAATTTTTGCAAATGATCATTGAAAGCGTTCCGTCGATTGGATTAGTCTGGAAAATAAAGATGTGATGAGAAGTAGAAAATCCCAGAAAAGTCGATCAAACGACAAGAACAGAGCAGAAATGATGTTCAGTTTTAGTTTTCTTTATAAACGTTTTTATCTTAAAAGCACATTTTTTCTATATCAGTTTGTACGATTTGTTAGTATTTGTACGTTTGTTATACATAGATATATTTTTTTCTTCGTTCGTTTCTTCCATTTCTATCAAAGCGCATAATAAACTTGGAACCGTTCCCATTTAATCAACGAAATTCGTTCTAGTTTCGTTTCGTTTCTTTATCTCCTTTCGTACTTGGAGGTTTTTCCATTCAATTTTTTTAGTTTTGCAATTTTGTTTTCACTTTACGCTGTGGTTTAATTTTGTACAACAACAATCTTCTTTCTACTGCTTCAATTGAGAAAAATACAAAAATTTAATTAAAAACTAAACTAAGTAATGCAACTTAGATAATAGTATATTCGTTAATTAATTGTTTAGTTCATGTTCATTGACAACCTTTTGCAAGTCTCTAGTTTCATTTGTGAATTAACAATAATAGTAATTTGTATTACATGGTTGGAAAACTGCCATTTCCTCAGGAGCATGAGGAGTGTGCAGGCTGTAGGGTTACCATCCGTACGCGATTGGAGCGTACAGTACGCTTTTTGCTTAAAAATACGGTGAGTATGCTGTACGCAAGCATATGAAGAAATTTGGATGACGCACGCGTTTTTTGGGATAACGTCTTGTTTATTTTTAAGATAACGTTCCTTATATATTTGTATACGGTTTTGGACAAATCAAGAGTTGGCAACCTTAGGAGTGTGGCAATTGTGAGTGTGGAGTTGGTTTACAAGGAGTGAGAAAACATAGTGGACTATGCTTCAAATCAATGTTACTTAAATGGAGTGCGGGAAAAAAGATGGCTTACTCGGCGTTTCAACAGTTTTCGGCCAATTCCAAGTGTTTTCCCATATATGCATAGTTAATTATTAAAGAATTGAACCACTTCAGCGACTTTTAATCCGAAATTAACTTCTTGGATCTCTAAACGGTCAAGCTTATAATTAGGTACTGAATTAAAAATTAATTAATGATATAATGAAAATACAAAGTAATAGAAAGTTTCAAACGTAATTTATATATTTAACTGTTTTTATCGTTTTGTTTTGTTCGTTGAATGCTTGTGAATGCATATAGCGTGTTCCGTAAAATTTCGTCAAAATTAGCACACTCCAAGGGGCGTTATTACCTTGTATCGTTATGAAAACACTTAACCATGGGGGTGAAATTTCAGCAATTAGTCACGTACGATCTAATAATAAACACGCAACGAACCCAAAACAATAGACAAAAAGGAATCCAAGCTAGGAAGGAAGGTAGAAGCTTCCAAGAAATATACTCTTTTCAAAACCGCACGCATCAAATGATGAAATGAATATTTATTTCTTATAATATACAGAGTGGCTGTTCATACAAACAAGCATATCGCACTTTTGGAAAATTGTAATAACAACATATAAGGAGAATAATTTTCCACGTCTAAAAATATGACTAGCAGTGCTTCTCGGAATACATGAACTGAACATTTGTCAAATTTGTCAGCTAACTAATTTGAATTCAGTAATTGTTAATTTAAAAAATGATATTTATTTCCTAAATATCTCTTTACAATTTTTCGATGCCAATGGGAATTACAAATATGCCTCAATGTAAATGCTGTAGTTACATTCTGACATATGATCAACCACACTGTATATACATACTTATGCTACACATTTTAAAACGCACTATTAATTCGTACAATTTTTAACCATTTCTAATGCATGGTTCATGATTGACATAACATAGACATGACATGGACATAGAACATAACCTGCAAAGTAGAAACATGCAAAATGCTATTCTACGGTTATGTTATTTTACGTGTCATTGTGAACCGTAGTATAGCATTTTGTATGTTTCTACTTTGCAGGCTATGTTCTATGCCTATGACTATGTTATGTCAATCATGAACCATGTCTAATAGTTTGTAACAGTAACATAATTCCTATATTGTCTGAAAAAATATTAAAGAAAATTGATAATCTTGAATTTTTATGGTAGGTGACAAACTAACAACTGTCTGACCTCATGGCATTAAAATCAAATTGTACGTTTGGCTGCCTATCATAAAATAATCAAATTTTTTGGGTTTCCCTATTTTTTCAGTCATTAGGACTTCTGTTACTGTCAAACTATCAGAAAGTGTTAAAAATGGTACAAAATTATTATTAACATCTTATCTTTAAAAAAACGCACTGTATACCTATTGGTATCATATGTATGATTAATTAAAACAATTATGACGACTGCAATGAGTAGAAAACAGAAAAGCAGGTAAACCTATGCAGATAAGGTTGGGCTGTATATGAGTTTGACTGCTTTATTTTACCATCGTACATAGGAACATAGCAGATGCTCTATGTTCGACGGTAAAATAAACGCACGGTATATATGTACTTAAAACAAAGGTAAAAGTAGGGTTGCACGAGACAAGCATTGTTGTCTTGAATTTTTGTCAATATCAAGACAAGAATACGTAAAAATCAAGAATCTCGTGAAACGCTGGGTGAATGTAAATACATAATTACAAATAAAACAAGATGATTTTGTAAAAATGCAAAGATTAAAAATATGAAATGTAAACAAAATCACTTACCGTCGGTGTCTTCGTTCTCCAGTATTCCTTCCAGATCGTGATCGTTATAGGTGTGCCCTAATGTATGCAAAATTGTACGTATTTTCTCCTTTTCTATCCTCCCACGTTTATGAGAATCGAACATCGTGAAAGCTTTCTGCAACACTGTTAAAAATGTTAAGTAATTTACAATGTGTGTATAAATATTGACACAATTTTAAGGCACAATGAAATCTTATATTTTCAAATATCTATTATAGTTATTAGTATGAATGAATAATTTTATGCGTATCCCTCACGAATCCAAGGGCAGTTCCCACGATTTTTAACATTAGAACACAAGAACTTACTTTTAACATGCTCCGTATCCATTTTGGTATCCTTTTCGCTTCTGAAACAATATATCAAAACAAAACAAAACAATTAATATGGCATCGAAAAAACGTATTTTTCTACACCTATTTAGTTGAATGGTCATTATTAACATTTTGTGAATGATTAATGGTATATAACTCACTAACGTGAGTTATGGATTTTCAGAAATCACTGCAATTAAATAACATTGATCGCGTATGCAAGTTCAACAAGATTTAACGAATTTGAATTGACCGATCGAATTTATCTATA